>JAJHZJ010001036.1:0-54639 GCA_023548195.1 Bettongia penicillata ogilbyi | reverse complement strand
CTGAATGTGCTCGATTTCATCACACGATTCTCATCCTAACGTTAACCCTATTCCTTGATTTCTCACCCACCCCACCTCTCCCCTCCCCCCCTCCCGCCAAATATGCCTTTCACTGGAAACTGAACCCTAGCGTCAAACGCTAGCTCATCCTTCCCACCTTAACCCTAAATCCACTTTTCCATCTTCCTACTCCAGGTTGCCACACGCCAATAAAACACTAAAATTGTGATGCCTAATTCCAATTTTGTCTTAGTAATAGACACTGTACTTCACTTCCACATGCCGATTGGGAATTCAGGTTTCAAATTCCTGCTGGAAACTCTGATATCCATGCAAAAAGAAAACCGAGGTTCACGTGATAATGTCATCCTTATATTGCGATACCATACAGCAATAAGTATAAAACTTCTCTAACAAACTCTAATAACCAAACATAATTCTCTATTACGCCTCTGACACAAGTATTACAGAATAATATTTTCCAGAATTAACTTCAAAGGTCTACCAAGATTTCCAATTGAAAATTCCGAGCTTGAAACCCCAGGCCGAAATTCATACTTCAATAGCAAGTTAGGACAAAGATTCCGGTTCAGAATTTCAGTTACACGTTCCAGATCCAAATCGCACTTGCCAAGTCCAGCTCCAATTTCCTCTTCCACGGTCCACATCCCGATATCATTCTGATGATTCTTCCAAACTCTCTTTACACAAGGGTATTCCATATATCCCATTTTAGTTACAATCTGTAATTTGGACCCCAAATTCCAATGTTAACTCACCGATCACAGTTCACCCTTTCTAAATCTCACCCTCAATGTGCTCGATTTCATCACACGATTCTCATCCTAACGCTAACCCAAGCCCTTGGCTTCTAACCCACCCCTCCTCTTCACTCCCCATCCCCCGCCAAATATGCCTTTCACTGCAAACTGAACCCTAGTGTCAAACGCTAGCTCCTCGTTCCCACCTTAAACCTTAATCCATTTTCCATCTTCCTTCTCCAAGCTGCCACATGCCAAGGAAACACTAAAATTGTGATGCCTAATTCCAATTACGTCTTAGTAATAGACACTGTACTTCACTTCCACATGACGATTGGGAATTCATGTTTCAAATTCCAGCTGGAAACTCTGATATCCATGCAGAAAGAAAACTGAGGTTCACGTGATAATGTCTTCCTTATATTGCGATACCATACAGCAATAAATATGAAACTTCTCTAACAAACTCTGATAACCAAACCTATGTTCCTATTACGCCTTTGACGCAAGCATTACAGAATAATATTTTCCAGAATTACCTCCAAAGTTCTACCAAAATTTCCAATTGAAAGTTCCGAGCTTGACAACCCAGGCCGAAACTCACACTTCAATAGCAAGTTAGGACAAAAATTCCGGTTCTGAATTTCAGTTCCACGTTCCAGTTCCAAACTGCACTTGCCAATTCCAGTTCCAAGTTCCACTTCCACGTTCCATATCCCGATGTCATTCTGATGCTTCTTCCAAAGTCTCTTTACGCAATGATATTCCATATATCCCATTTCAATTGCAATCTATAATTTGGATCCCAAAATCCAATGTTAACTCACCGATCACACTTCACCCTTCTAAATCTCACCCTGAATGTGCTCGATTTCATCACACGATTCTCATCCTAACGATAACCCGAGCCCTTGGCTTCTAACCCCCCCCTTCCTCTCCCCTCCCCATCCCCCGCCAAATATGCCTTTCACTGGAAACTGAACCCTAGCGTCAAACGCTAGCTCCTCGTTCCCACCTTAACCCTTAATCCATTTTCCATCTTCCTACTCCAAGTTGCCACACGCCAAGGAAACACTAAAATTTTGATGCCTAATTCCAATTACGTCTTAGTAATAGACACTGTACTTCACTTCCACATGCCGATTGGGAATTCATGTTTCAAATTCCAGCTGGAACCTCTGATATCAATGCAGAAAGAAAACTGAGGTTCGCGTGATAATGTCTTCCTTATATTGCGATACCATACAGCAATAAATATGAAACTTCTCTAACAAACTCTGATAACCAAACCTAAGTTTCTATTACGCCTTTGAAGCAAGTACTACAGAATAGTATTTTTCAGAATTAACTCCAAAGTTCTACCAAGATTTCCAATTGAAAATTCCGAGCCTGAAAACCCAGGCCGAAGCAAACACATCAATAGCAAGTTAGGACAAAAATTCCGGTGCTGAATTTCAGTTCCACGTTCCAGTTCCAAATTGCAATTGCCAATTGCGGTTCCAAGTTCCACTTCCACGTTCCATATCCCGATGTCATTCTGATGCTTCTTTCAAAGTCTCTTTACACAAGGATATTCCATATATCCCATTTTAGTTACAATCTACAATTTGGATCCCAAAATCCAATGTTAACTCACCGATCACACTTCACCCTTCTAATTCTCACCCTAAATGTGCTCGATTTCATCACACGATTCTCATCCTAACTATAACCTGAGTCCTTGGCTTCTAACCTCCCCGTTTCCCTCCCCTCCTATACCCACGCCAAATATGCCTTTCACTGGAAACTGAAACCTAGCATCAAACGCTAGCTCATCATTCAAACCTTAACCCTAAATCCACTTTACATCTTCCTACTCCAATTTGCACACGCCAATGAAACACTCAAATTTTGATGCCTAATTCCAATTTTGTCTTAGTAATAGACAGTGTACTTCACTTCCACATGCCGATTGGGAATTCAGGTTTCAAATTCCTGTTGGAAACTCTGATATCCATGCAATAAGAAAACCGAGGTTCGCGTGATAATGTCTTCCTTATATTGCGATACCATACAGCAATAAGTATAAAACTTCTCTAACAAACTCTAATAACCAAACATAATTTCCTATTACGCCTCTGACGCAAGTATTACAGAATAATATTTTCCAGAATTAACTCCAAAGGTCTACCAAGATTTCCAATTGAAAATTCCGAGCTTGAAACCCCAGGCCGAAACTCATACTTCAATAGCAAGTTAGGACAAAGATTCCGGTTCTGAATTTCAGGTCCACGTTCCAGGTCCAAATTGCACTTGCCAAGTCCAGCTCCAATTTCCTCTTCCACGGTCCACATCCCGATGTCATTCTGATGGTTCTTCCAAACTCTCTTTACACAAGGGTATTCCATATATCCCATTTTAGTTACAATCTATAATTTGGACCCCAAATTCCAATGTTAACTCACCGATCACAGTTCACCCTTCTAAATCTCACCCTGAATGTGCTCGATTTGATCACACGATTCTCATCCTAACGCTAACCCGAGCCCTTGGCTTCTAACCCCCCCCCATCCTCTCCCCACCCTATCCCCCGCCAAATATGCCTTTAACTTGTAACTGAACCCTAGCGTCAAACGCTAGCTCATCCTTCCCACCTTAACCCTAAATTCACTTTCCATCTTCCTACTCCAAGTTGCACACGCCAATGAAACACTAAAATTGTGATGCCTAATTGCAATTATGTCCTAGTAATAGACACTGTACTTCACTTCCACATGCCGATTGGGAATTCATGTTTCAAATTCCAGCTGGAAACTCTGATATCCATGCAGAAAGAAAACTGAGGTTCGCGTGATAATGTCTTCCTTATATTGCGATACCATACAGCAATAAATATGAATCTTCTCTAAGAAACTCTGATAACCAAACCTGTGTTCCCATTACGCCTTTGACGCAAGCATTAGAGAATAATATTTTCCAGAATTAACTCCAAAGTTCAACCAAATTTTCCAATTGAAAATTCCGTACTTGAAAACCCAGGCCGAAACTCACGCTTCAATAGCAAGTTAAACACAAATTACGGTTCTGAATTTCAGTTCCACGTTCCAGTTCCAAATTGCACTTGCCAATTCCAGTTCCAAGTTCCACTTCCATGTTCCATATCCCAATGTCATTCTGATGCTTCTTCCAAAGTCTCTTTACACAATGATATTCCATATATCCCATTTTAGTTGCAATCTAAAATTTGGATCCCAAAATCCAATGTTAACTCACCGATCACACTTCACCCTTCTAAATCTCACCCTAAATGTGCTCGATTTCATCACACCATTCTCATCCTAACGCTAACCCGAGCCCTTGGCTTCTAACACCCCCCGTCCTCCACCTACCCATCCCCCGCCATATATGCCTTTCACTGGAAACTGAACCCTAGCTTCAAACGCTAGCTCCTCGTTCCCACCTTAACCCTTAAGCCATTTTCCATCTTCCTACTCCAAGTTGCCACACTCCAAGGAAACAGTAAACTTTTGATGCCTAATTCCAATTTTGTCTTAGTAATAGACACTGTACTTCACTTCCACATGCCGATTGGGAATTCATGTTTCAAATTCCTGCTGGAAACTCTGATATCCATGCAAAAAGAAAACTGAGGTTCGCGTGATAATGTCTTCTTTATATTGCGATACCATACAGCAATAAATATGAAACTTCTGTAACAAACTCTAATAACCAAACCTAAGATCCTATTACGCATTTGACGCATGTATTACAGAATAATATTTTTAAGAATTAGTTTCAATGTTCTACCAAGATTTCCAATTGAAAATTCCGAGCTTGAAACCCCAGGCCAAAAGTCATACTTCAATCGCAAGTTAGGGCAAAGATTCCGGTTCTGAATTTCAGTTCTACGTTCCAGGTCCAAATTGCACTTGCCAATTCCAGTTCCAATTTCCTCTTCCACGGTCCACATCCCGATGTCATTCTGATGCTTCTTCCAAACTCTCTTTACACAAGGGTATTCCATATATCCCATTTTAGTTACAATCTATAATTTGGCCCCAAATTGCAATGTTACCCCACCGATCACAGTTCACCCTTCTAAATGTCACCCTGAATGTGCTCGATTTCATCACACGATTCTCATCCTAACGTTAACCCTATTCCTTGATTTCTCACCCACCCCACCTCTCCCCTCCCCCCCTCCCGCCAAATATGCCTTTCACTGGAAACTGAACCCTAGCGTCAAACGCTAGCTCATCCTTCCCACCTTAACCCTAAATCCACTTTCCATCTTCCTACTCCAGGTTGCCACACGCCAATAAAACACTAAAATTGTGATGCCTAATTCCAATTTTGTCTTAGTAATAGACACTGTACTTCACTTCCACATGCCGATTGGGAATTCAGGTTTCAAATTCCTGCTGGAAACTCTGATATCCATGCAAAAAGAAAACCGAGGTTCACGTGATAATGTCATCCTTATATTGCGATACCATACAGCAATAAGTATAAAACTTCTCTAACAAACTCTAATAACCAAACATAATTCTCTATTACGCCTCTGACACAAGTATTACAGAATAATATTTTCCAGAATTAACTTCAAAGGTCTACCAAGATTTCCAATTGAAAATTCCGAGCTTGAAACCCCAGGCCGAAATTCATACTTCAATAGCAAGTTAGGACAAAGATTCCGGTTCAGAATTTCAGTTACACGTTCCAGATCCAAATCGCACTTGCCAAGTCCAGCTCCAATTTCCTCTTCCACGGTCCACATCCCGATATCATTCTGATGATTCTTCCAAACTCTCTTTACACAAGGGTATTCCATATATCCCATTTTAGTTACAATCTGTAATTTGGACCCCAAATTCCAATGTTAACTCACCGATCACAGTTCACCCTTCTAAATCTCACCCTGAATGTGCTCGATTTCATCACACGATTCTCATCCTAACGCTAACCCAAGCCCTTGGCTTCTAACCCACCCCTCCTCTCCACTCCCCATCCCCCGCCAAATATGCCTTTCACTGGAAACTGAACCCTAGCGTCAAACGCTAGCTCCTCGTTCCCACCTTAACCCTTAATCCATTTTCCATCTTCCTTCTCCAAGCTGCCACACGCCAAGGAAACACTAAAATTGTGATGCCTAATTCCAATTACGTCTTAGTAATAGACACTGTACTTCACTTCCACATGACGATTGGGAATTCATGTTTCAAATTCCAGCTGGAAACTCTGATATCCATGCAGAAAGAAAACTGAGGTTCGCGTGATAATGTCTTCCTTATATTGCGATACCATACAGCAATAAATATGAAACTTCTCTAACAAACTCTGATAACCAAACCTATGTTCCTATTACGCCTTTGACGCAAGCATTACAGAATAATATTTTCCAGAATTACCTCCAAAGTTCTACCAAAATTTCCAATTGAAAGTTCCGAGCTTGACAACCCAGGCCGAAACTCACACTTCAATAGCAAGTTAGGACAAAAATTCCGGTTCCGAATTTCAGTTCCACGTTCCAGTTCCAAACTGCACTTGCCAATTACAGTTCCAAGTTCCACTTCCACGTTCCATATCCCGATGTCATTCTGATGCTTCTTCCAAAGTCTCTTTACGCAATGATATTCCATATATCCCATTTCAATTGCAATCTATAATTTGGATCCCAAAATCCAATGTTAACTCACCGATCACACTTCACCCTTCTAAATCTCACCCTGAATGTGCTCGATTTCATCACACGATTCTCATCCTAACGATAACCCGAGCCCTTGGCTTCTAACCCCCCCCTTCCTCTCCCCTCCCCATCCCCCGCCAAATATGCCTTTCACTGGAAACTGAACCCTAGCGTCAAACGCTAGCTCCTCGTTCCCACCTTAACCCTTAATCCATTTTCCATCTTCCTACTCCAAGTTGCCACACGCCAAGGAAACACTAAAATTTTGATGCCTAATTCCAATTACGTCTTAGTAATAGACACTGTACTTCACTTCCACATGCCGATTGGGAATTCATGTTTCAAATTCCAGCTGGAACCTCTGATATCAATGCAGAAAGAAAACTGAGGTTCGCGTGATAATGTCTTCCTTATATTGCGATACCATACAGCAATAAATATGAAACTTCTCTAACAAACTCTGATAACCAAACCTAAGTTTCTATTACGCCTTTGAAGCAAGTACTACAGAATAGTATTTTTCAGAATTAACTCCAAAGTTCTACCAAGATTTCCAATTGAAAATTCCGAGCCTGAAAACCCAGGCCGAAGCAAACACATCAATAGCAAGTTAGGACAAAAATTCCGGTGCTGAATTTCAGTTCCACGTTCCAGTTCCAAATTGCAATTGCCAATTGCGGTTCCAAGTTCCACTTCCACGTTCCATATCCCGATGTCATTCTGATGCTTCTTTCAAAGTCTCTTTACACAAGGATATTCCATATATCCCATTTTAGTTACAATCTACAATTTGGATCCCAAAATCCAATGTTAACTCACCGATCACACTTCACCCTTCTAATTCTCACCCTAAATGTGCTCGATTTCATCACACGATTCTCATCCTAACTATAACCTGAGTCCTTGGCTTCTAACCTCCCCGTTTCCCTCCCCTCCTATACCCACGCCAAATATGCCTTTCACTGGAAACTGAAACCTAGCATCAAACGCTAGCTCATCATTCAAACCTTAACCCTAAATCCACTTTACATCTTCCTACTCCAAGTTGCACACGCCAATGAAACACTAAAATTTTGATGCCTAATTCCAATTTTCTCTTAGTAATAGACAGTGTACTTCACTTCCACATGCCGATTGGGAATTCATGTTTCAAATTCCAGCTGGAAACTCTGATATCAATGCAAAAAGAAAACTGAGGATCGCGTGATAATGTCTTCCTTATATTGCGATACCATACAGCAATAAGTATAAAACTTCTCTAACAAACTCTAATAACCAAACATAATTTCCTATTACGCCTCTGACGCAAGTATTACAGAATAATATTTTCCAGAATTAACTCCAAAGGTCTACCAAGATTTCCAATTGAAAATTCCGAGCTTGAAACCCCAGGCCGAAACTCATACTTCAATAGCAAGTTAGGACAAAGATTCCGGTTCTGAATTTCAGGTCCACGTTCCAGGTCCAAATTGCACTTGCCAAGTCCAGCTCCAATTTCCTCTTCCACGGTGCACATCCCGATGTCATTCTGATGGTTCTTCCAAACTCTCTTTACACAAGGGTATTCCATATATCCCATTTTAGTTACAATCTATAATTTGGACCCCAAATTCCAATGTTAACTCACCGATCACAGTTCACCCTTCTAAATCTCACCCTGAATGTGCTCGATTTGATCACACGATTCTCATCCTAACGCTAACCCGAGCCCTTGGCTTCTAACCCCCCCCCATCCTCTCCCCACCCTATCCCCCGCCAAATATGCCTTTAACTTGTAACTGAACCCTAGCGTCAAACGCTAGCTCATCCTTCCCACCTTAACCCTAAATTCACTTTCCATCTTCCTACTCCAAGTTGCACACGCCAATGAAACACTAAAATTGTGATGCCTAATTGCAATTATGTCCTAGTAATAGACACTGTACTTCACTTCCACATGCCGATTGGGAATTCATGTTTCAAATTCCAGCTGGAAACTCTGATATCCATGCAGAAAGAAAACTGAGGTTCGCGTGATAATGTCTTCCTTATATTGCGATACCATACAGCAATAAATATGAATCTTCTCTAACAAACTCTGATAACCAAACCTGTGTTCCTATTACGCCTTTGACGCAAGCATTAGAGAATAATATTTTCCAGAATTAACTCCAAAGTTCAACCAAATTTTCCAATTGAAAATTCCGTACTTGAAAACCCAGGCCGAAACTCACGCTTCAATAGCAAGTTAAACACAAATTACGGTTCTGAATTTCAGTTCCACGTTCCAGTTCCAAATTGCACTTGCCAATTCCAGTTCCAAGTTCCACTTCCATGTTCCATATCCCAATGTCATTCTGATGCTTCTTCCAAAGTCTCTTTACACAATGATATTCCATATATCCCATTTTAGTTGCAATCTAAAATTTGGATCCCAAAATCCAATGTTAACTCACCGATCACACTTCACCCTTCTAAATCTCACCCTAAATGTGCTCGATTTCATCACACCATTCTCATCCTAACGCTAACCCGAGCCCTTGGCTTCTAACTCCCCCTCCTCCACCTACCCATCCCCCGCCATATATGCCTTTCACTGGAAACTGAACCCTAGCTTCAAACGCTAGCTCCTCGTTCCCACCTTAACCCTTAAGCCATTTTCCATCTTCCTACTCCAAGTTGCCACACTCCAAGGAAACAGTAAACTTTTGATGCCTAATTCCAATTTTGTCTTAGTAATAGACACTGTACTTCACTTCCACATGCCGATTGGGAATTCATGTTTCAAATTCCTGCTGGAAACTCTGATATCCATGCAAAAAGAAAACTGAGGTTCGCGTGATAATGTCTTCTTTATATTGCGATACCATACAGCAATAAATATGAAACTTCTGTAACAAACTCTAATAACCAAACCTAAGATCCTATTACGCATTTGACGCATGTATTACAGAATAATATTTTTAAGAATTAGTTTCAATGTTCTACCAAGATTTCCAATTGAAAATTCCGAGCT
Source organism: Bettongia penicillata ogilbyi (assembly GCA_023548195.1). Lineage (NCBI taxonomy): Eukaryota > Metazoa > Chordata > Mammalia > Diprotodontia > Potoroidae > Bettongia > Bettongia penicillata. The sequence continues at coordinate 45,218 of JAJHZJ010001036.1, read as the reverse complement.
TGAAACCCCAGGCCAAAAGTCATACTTCAATCGCAAGTTAGGGCAAAGATTCCGGTTCTGAATTTCAGTTCTACGTTCCAGGTCCAAATTGCACTTGCCAATTCCAGTTCCAATTTCCTCTTCCACGGTCCACATCCCGATGTCATTCTGATGCTTCTTCCAAACTCTCTTTACACAAGGGTATTCCATATATCCCATTTTAGTTACAATCTATAATTTGGCCCCAAATTGCAATGTTACCCCACCGATCACAGTTCACCCTTCTAAATGTCACCCTGAATGTGCTCGATTTCATCACACGATTCTCATCCTAACGTTAACCCTATTCCTTGATTTCTCACCCACCCCACCTCTCCCCTCCCCCCCCTCCCGCCAAATATGCCTTTCACTGGAAACTGAACCCTAGCGTCAAACGCTAGCTCATCCTTCCCACCTTAACCCTAAATCCACTTTCCATCTTCCTACTCCAGGTTGCCACACGCCAATAAAACACTAAAATTGTGATGCCTAATTCCAATTTTGTCTTAGTAATAGACACTGTACTTCACTTCCACATGCCGATTGGGAATTCAGGTTTCAAATTCCTGCTGGAAACTCTGATATCCATGCAAAAAGAAAACCGAGGTTCACGTGATAATGTCATCCTTATATTGCGATACCATACAGCAATAAGTATAAAACTTCTCTAACAAACTCTAATAACCAAACATAATTCTCTATTACGCCTCTGACACAAGTATTACAGAATAATATTTTCCAGAATTAACTTCAAAGGTCTACCAAGATTTCCAATTGAAAATTCCGAGCTTGAAACCCCAGGCCGAAATTCATACTTCAATAGCAAGTTAGGACAAAGATTCCGGTTCAGAATTTCAGTTACACGTTCCAGATCCAAATCGCACTTGCCAAGTCCAGCTCCAATTTCCTCTTCCACGGTCCACATCCCGATATCATTCTGATGATTCTTCCAAACTCTCTTTACACAAGGGTATTCCATATATCCCATTTTAGTTACAATCTGTAATTTGGACCCCAAATTCCAATGTTAACTCACCGATCACAGTTCACCCTTCTAAATCTCACCCTGAATGTGCTCGATTTCATCACACGATTCTCATCCTAACGCTAACCCAAGCCCTTGGCTTCTAACCCACCCCTCCTCTTCACTCCCCCATCCCCCGCCAAATATGCCTTTCACTGGAAACTGAACCCTAGTGTCAAACGCTAGCTCCTCGTTCCCACCTTAAACCTTAATCCATTTTCCATCTTCCTTCTCCAAGCTGCCACATGCCAAGGAAACACTAAAATTGTGATGCCTAATTCCAATTACGTCTTAGTAATAGACACTGTACTTCACTTCCACATGACGATTGGGAATTCATGTTTCAAATTCCAGCTGGAAACTCTGATATCCATGCAGAAAGAAAACTGAGGTTCGCGTGATAATGTCTTCCTTATATTGCGATACCATACAGCAATAAATATGAAACTTCTCTAACAAACTCTGATAACCAAACCTATGTTCCTATTACGCCTTTGACGCAAGCATTACAGAATAATATTTTCCAGAATTACCTCCAAAGTTCTACCAAAATTTCCAATTGAAAGTTCCGAGCTTGACAACCCAGGCCGAAACTCACACTTCAATAGCAAGTTAGGACAAAAATTCCGGTTCTGAATTTCAGTTCCACGTTCCAGTTCCAAACTGCACTTGCCAATTCCAGTTCCAAGTTCCACTTCCACGTTCCATATCCCGATGTCATTCTGATGCTTCTTCCAAAGTCTCTTTACGCAATGATATTCCATATATCCCATTTCAATTGCAATCTATAATTTGGATCCCAAAATCCAATGTTAACTCACCGATCACACTTCACCCTTCTAAATCTCACCCTGAATGTGCTCGATTTCATCACACGATTCTCATCCTAACGATAACCCGAGCCCTTGGCTTCTAACCCCCCCCTTCCTCTCCCCTCCCCATCCCCCGCCAAATATGCCTTTCACTGGAAACTGAACCCTAGCGTCAAACGCTAGCTCCTCGTTCCCACCTTAACCCTTAATCCATTTTCCATCTTCCTACTCCAAGTTGCCACACGCCAAGGAAACACTAAAATTTTGATGCCTAATTCCAATTACGTCTTAGTAATAGACACTGTACTTCACTTCCACATGCCGATTGGGAATTCATGTTTCAAATTCCAGCTGGAACCTCTGATATCAATGCAGAAAGAAAACTGAGGTTCGCGTGATAATGTCTTCCTTATATTGCGATACCATACAGCAATAAATATGAAACTTCTCTAACAAACTCTGATAACCAAACCTAAGTTTCTATTACGCCTTTGAAGCAAGTACTACAGAATAGTATTTTTCAGAATTAACTCCAAAGTTCTACCAAGATTTCCAATTGAAAATTCCGAGCCTGAAAACCCAGGCCGAAGCAAACACATCAATAGCAAGTTAGGACAAAAATTCCGGTGCTGAATTTCAGTTCCACGTTCCAGTTCCAAATTGCAATTGCCAATTGCGGTTCCAAGTTCCACTTCCACGTTCCATATCCCGATGTCATTCTGATGCTTCTTTCAAAGTCTCTTTACACAAGGATATTCCATATATCCCATTTTAGTTACAATCTACAATTTGGATCCCAAAATCCAATGTTAACTCACCGATCACACTTCACCCTTCTAATTCTCACCCTAAATGTGCTCGATTTCATCACACGATTCTCATCCTAACGCTAACCTGAGTCCTTGGCTTCTAACCCCCCCGTTTCCCTCCCCTCCTCAACCCACGCCAAATATGCCTTTCACTGGAAACTGAAACCTAGCGTCAAACGCTAGCTCATCGTTCCAACCTTAACCCTAAATCCACTTTACATCTTCCTACTCCAATTTGCACACGCCAATGAAACACTAAAATTTTGATGCCTAATTCCAATTTTGTATTAGTAATAGACACTGTAATTGACTTCCACATGCCGATTGGGAATTCATGTTTCAAATTACTGCTGGAAACTCTGATATCCATGCAAAAAGAAAACTGAGGTTCGCGTGATAATGTCTTCCTTATATTGCGATACCATACAGCAATAAATATGAAACTTCTCTAACAAACTCTAATAACCAAACCTAAGATCCTATTACGCATTTGACGCGTGTATTACAGAATAATATTTTTAAGAATTAGTTTCAATGTTCTACCAAGATTTCCAATTGAAAATTCCGAGCTTGAAACCCCAGGCCAAAAGTCATACTTCAATCGCAAGTTAGGGCAAAGATTCCGGTTCTGAATTTCAGTTCTACGTTCCAGGTCCAAATTGCACTTGCCAATTCCAGTTCCAATTTCTTCTTCCACGGTTCACATCCCGATGTCATTCTGATGCTTCTTCCAAACTCTCTTTACACAAGGGTTGTCCATATATCCCATTTTAGTTACAATCTATAATTTGGCCCCAAATTGCAATGTTACCCCACCGATCACAGTTCACCCTTCTAAATGTCACCCTGAATGTGCTCGATTTCATCACACGATTCTCATCCTAACGCTAACCCTAGCCCTTGACTTCTAACCCACCCCACCTCTCCCCTCCCCACCTCCCGCCAAATATGCCTTTCACTGGAAACTGAACCCTAGCGTCAAACGCTAGCTCATCCTTCCCACCTTAACCCTAAATCCACTTTCCATCTTCCTACTCCAGGTTGCCACACGCCAGTAAAACACAAAAATTGTGATGCCTAATTACAATTTTGTCTTAGTAATAGACACTGTACTTCACTTCCACATGCCGATTGGGAATTCAGGTTTCAAATTCCTGTTGGAAACTCTGATATCCATGCAAAAAGAAAACCGAGGTTCGCGTGATAATGTCATCCTTATATTGCGATACCATACAGCAATAAGTATAAAACTTCTCTAACAAACTCTAATAACCAAACATAATTTCCTATTACGCCTATGACGCAAGTATTACAGAATAATATTTTCCAGAATTAACTCCAAAGGTCTACCAAGATTTCCAATTGAAAATTCCGAGCTTGAATCCCCAGGCCGAAACTCATACTTCAATAGCAAGTTAGGACAAAGATTCCGGTTCTGAATTTCAGTTCCACGTTCCAGGTCCAAATTGCACTTGCCAAGTCCAGCTCCAATTTCCTCTTCCACGGTGCACATCCCGATATCATTCTGATGGTTCTTCCAAACTCTCTTTACACAAGGGTATTCCATATATCCCATTTTAGTTACAATCTATAATTTGGACCCCAAATTCCAATGTTAACTCACCGATCACAGTTCACCCTTCTAAATCTCACCCTGAATGTGCTCGATTTCATCACACGATTCTCATCCTAACGCTAACCTGAGCCCTTGGCTTCTAACCCCCCCCATCCTCTCCCCTCCCTATCCCCCGCCAAATATGCCTTTAACTTGTAACTGAACCCTAGCGTCAAACGCTAGCTCATCCTTCACACCTTAACCCTAAATCCACTTTCCATCTTCCTACTCCAAGTTGCACTCGCCAATGAAACACTAAAATTGTGATGCCTAATTCCAATTATGTCTTAGTAATAGACACTGTACTTCACTTCCACATGCCGATTGGGGATTCATGTTTCAAATTCCAGCTGGAAACTCTGATATCCATGCAGAAAGAAAACTGAGGTTCGCGTGATAATGTCTTCCTTATTTTGCGATACCATACAGCAATAAATATGATTCTTCTCTAAGAAACTCTGATAACCAAACCTGTGTTCCCATTACGCTTGGCGCAAGCATTACAGAATAATATTTTCCAGAATTAACTCCAAAGTTCAACCAAAATTTCCAATTGAAAATTCCGTAATTGAAAACCCAGGCCGAAACTCACGCTTCAATAGCAAGTTAAACACAAATTACGGTTCTGAATTTCAGTTCCACGTTCCAGTTCCAAATTGCACTTGCCAATTCCAGTTCCAAGTTCCACTTCCACGTTCCATATCCCAATGTCATTCTGATGCTTCTTCCAAAGTCTCTTTACACAATGATATTCCATATATCCCATTTTAGTTGCAATCTAAAATTTGGATCCCAAAATCCAATGTTAACTCACCGATCACACTTCACCCTTCTAAATCTCACCCTAAATGTGCTCGATTTCATCACACCATTCTCATCCTAACGCTAACCCGAGCCCTTGGCTTCTAACTCCCCCTCCTTCCCCCTACCCATCCCCCGCCATATATGCCTTTCACTGGAAACTGAACCCTAGCTTCAAACGCTAGCTCCTCGTTCCCACCTTAACCCTTAAGCCATTTTCCATCTTCCTACTCCAAGTTGCCACACTCCAAGGAAACAGTAAACTTTTGATGCCTAATTCCAATTTGGTCTTAGTAATAGACACTGTACTTCACTTCCACATGCCAATTGGGAATTCATGTTTCAAATTCCTGCTGGAAAATCTGATATCCATGCAAAAAGAAAACTGAGGTTCGCGTGATAATGTCTTCCTTATATTGCGATACCATACAGCAATAAATATGAAACTTCTCTAACAAATTTTAATAACCAAACCTAAGTTCCTATTACGCATTTGACGCAAGTATTACAGAATAATATGTTCAAGAATCAGTGTCAATGTTCTACCAAGATTTCCAATTGAAAATTCCGAGCTTGAAAACCCAGGCCGAAACTCACACTTCAATAGCAAGTTAGGACAAAAATTCCGGTTCTGAATTTCAGTTCTACGTACCAGGTCCAAATTGCACTTGCCAATTCCAGTTCCAATTTCCTCTTCCACGGTCCACATCCCGATGTCATTCTGATGGTTCTTCCAAACTCTCTTTACACAAGGGTAGTCCATATATCCCATTTTAGTTACAATCTATAATTTGGACCCCAAATTCCAATGTTACCTCACCGATCACAGTTCACCCTTCTAAATCTCACCCTGAATGTGCTCGATTTCATCACACGATTCTCATCCTAACGCTAACCCGAGCCCTTGACTTCTAACCCACCCAACCTCTCCCCTCCCCACCCCGCAACAAATATGCCTTTCACTGGAAACTGAACCCTAGCGTTAAACGCTAGCTCATCGTTCCCAACTTAACCCTAAATCCACTTTCCATCTTCCTACTCCAGGTTGCCACACGCCAATAAAACACTAAAATTTTGATGCCTAATTCCAAGTTTGTCTTAGTAATAGACACTGTACTTCACTTCCACATGCCGATTGGGAATTCAGGTTTCAAATTCCTGCTGGAAACTCTGACATCCATGCAAAAAGAAAACCGAGGTTCGCGTGATAATGTCTTCCTTATATTGCGATACCATACAGCAATAAATATGAAACTTCCCTAACAAACTCTAATAACCAAACCTAAGTTCCTATTATGCATTTCACGCAAGTATTACAGAATAATATTTTCCAGAATTAACTCCAAAGTTCTACCAATATTTCCAATTGAAAATTCCGAGCTTGAAAATCCAGGCCGAAAATCATACTTCAATAGCAAGTTAGGAGAAAGATTCCGGTTCTGAATTTCAGTTCCACGTTCCAGGTCCAAATTGCACTTGCCAAGGCCAGCTCCAATTTCCTCTTCCACGGTCCACATCCCAATGTCATTCTGATGCTTCTTCCAAACGCTCTTTACACCAGGGTATTCCATATATCCCATTTTAGTTACAATCTATAATTTGGACCCCAAATTCCAATGTTAACTCACCGATCACAGTTCACCCTTCTAAATCTCACCCTGAATGTGCTCGATTTCATCACACGATTCTCATCCTAACGCTAACCCGAGCCCTTGGCTTCTAACCCCCCCTTCTTCTCCCCTCCCCATCCCCCAACAAATATGCCTTTCACTGGAAACTGAACCCTAGCGTCAAACGCTAGCTCCTCGTTCCAACCTTAACCCTCAATCCACTTTCCATCTTCCTACTCCAGGTTGCGACACGCCAAGAAAACACTAAATTTGGATGCCTAATTCCAATTGTGTCTTAGTAATAGACACTGTACTTCACTTCCACATGCCGATTGGGAATTCATGTTTCAAATTCCTGCTGGAAACTCTGATATCCATGCAAAAAGAAAACTGAGGTTCGCGTGATAATGTCTTCCTCATATTGCGATACCATACAGCAATAAGTATAAAACTTCTCTAACAAACTCTAATAACCAAACCTAATTTCCTATTATGCCTTTGACGCAAGTATTACAGAATAATATTTTCCAGAATTAACTCCAAAGTTCTACCAAAATTTCCAATTGAAAATTCCGAACTTGAAAAGCCAGGCCGAAACTCACGCTTCAATAGCAAGTTAGGACACAAATTACGGTTCTGAATTTCAGTTCCACGTTCCAGTTCCAAATTGCACTTGCCAATTCCAGTTCCAAGTTCCACTTCCACGTTCCATATCCCAATGTCATTCTGATGCTTCTTCCAAAGTCTCTTTACACAACAATATTCCATATATCCCATTTTAGTTGCAATCTAAAATTTGGATCCCAAAATCCAATGTTAACTCACCGATCACAGTTCACCCTTCTAAATCTCACCCTAAATGTGCTCGATTTCATCACAGCATTCTCATCCTAACGCTAACCCGAGCCCTTGGCTTCTAACTCCCCCTCCTCCCTCCTACCCATCCCCCGCCAAATATGCCTTTCACTGGAAAATGAACCCTAGCTTCAAACGCTAGCTCCTCGTTCCCACCTTAACCCTTAATCCATTTTCCATCTTCCTACTACAAGTTGCCACACGCCAAGGAAACAGTAAAATTTGATATCTAATTTCAATTTTGTCTTAGTAATAGACACTGTACTTCACTTCCACATGCCGATTGGGAATTCATGTTTCAAATTCCTGCTGGAAACTCTGATATCCATGCAAAAAGAAAACTGAGGTTCGCGTGATAATGTCTTCCTTATATTGCGATACCATACAGCAATAAATATGAAACTTCTCTAACAAACTCTAATAACCAAACCTACGTTCCTATTACGCATTTGACGCATGTATTACAGAATAATATTTTTAAGAATTACTTTCCATGTTCTACCAAGATTTCCAATTGAAAATTCCGAGCTTGAAACCCCAGGCCAAAAGTCATACTTCAATCGCAAGTTAGGGCAAAGATTCCGGTTCTGAATTGTAGTTCTACGTTCCAGGTCCAAATTGCACTTGCCAATTCCAGTTGCAATTTCCTCTTCCACGGTCCACATCCCGATGTCATTCTCATGCTTCTTCCAAACTCTCTTTACACAAGGGTATTCCATATATACCATTTTAGTTACAATTTATAATTTGGCCACAAATTGCAATGTTACCCCACCGATCACAGTTCACCCTTCTAAATGTCACCCTGAATGTGCTCGATATCATCACACGATTCTCATCCTAACGCTAACCCGAGCCCTTGACTTCTAACCCACCCCACCTCTCCCCTCCCCACCCCCTGCCAAATATGCCTTTCACTGGAAACTGAACCCTAGCGTCAAACGCTAGCTCATCCTTCCCACCTTAACCCTAAATCCACTTTCCATCTTCCTACCCCAGGTTGACACACGCCAGTCAACACTAAAATTGTGATGCCTAATTCCAATTTTGTCTTAGTAATAGACACTGTACTTCACTTCCACATGACGATTGGGAATTCAGGTTTCAAATTCCTGCTGGAAACTCTGATATCCATGCAAAAAGCAAACTGAGGTTCTCGTGATAATGTCTTCCTTATATTGCGATACCATACAGCAATAAGTATGAAACTTCTCTAACAAACTCTAATAACCAAACCTAATTTCCTATTACGCCTTTGACGCAAGTATTACAGAATAATATTTTCCAGAATTAACTCCAAAGGTCTACCAAGATTTCCAATTGAAAATTCCGAGCTTGAAACCCCAGGCCGAAACTCACACTTCAATAGCAAGTTAGGACAAAAATTCCGGTTCTGAATTTCAGTTCCACATTCCAGTTCCAAATTGCACTTGCCAATTCCAGTTCAAAGATCCACTTCCACGTTCCATATCCCGATGTAATTCTGATACTTCTTCCACACTCTCTTTACACAAGGGTATTCCATATATCCCATTTGAGTTACAATCTATAATTTGGATCCCCAATCCAATGTTAACTCACCGATCACAGTACACCCTTCTAAATCACACCCTGAATGTGCTCGATTTCATCATACTATTCTCATCCTAACGCTTACCCGAGCCCTTGGCTTCTAACCACCCCCCCTACTCTCCCCTTCCCACGCCAAATATGACTTTCACTTGAAACTGAACCCTTGCGTCAAACGCTAGCTCATCGTTCCAACCTTAACCCTAAATCCACTTTCCATCTTCCTCCTCCAAGATGCACACGCCAATGAAACACTAAAATTTTCATGCCTAATTGCAATTATGTCTTAGTAATAGACACTGTACTTCACTTCCACATGCCGATTGGGAATTCATGTTTCAAATTCCAGCTGGAAACTCTGATATCAATGCAGAAAGAAAACTGAGGATTGCGTGATAATGTCTTCCTTATATGGTGATACCATACAGCAATAAATATGAAACTTCTCTAACAAACTCTAATAACCAAACCTAAGTTCCTATTAAGCATTTGACACAAGTATTAGAGAATACTATTTTCCAAAATTAGTTCCAAAGTTCTACCAAAATTTCCAGTTGAAAATTCCCAGCTTGAAAACCCAGGCGGAAACTCACACTTCAATAGCAAGTTAGGACAAAAATTCCGGTTCTGAATTTCAGTTCCAAGTTCCAGTTCCAAATTGCACTTGCCAATTCTAGTTCCAATTTCCTCTTCAACGTTCCATATCCCGATGTAATTCTGATACTTCTTCCAAACTCTCTTTACACAAGGGTATTCCATATATCCCATTTTAGTTACAATCTACAATTTGGATCCCAAAATCCAATGTTAACTCACCGATCAGAGTTCACCCTTCTAAATCTCACACTAAATGTGCTGGATTTCATCACACTATACTCATCCTAACGCTAACACGAGCCCTTGGCTTCTACCACCCCCCTCCCCTCCTCTCCGCACACCCCGCCAAATATGCCTTTCGCTGGAAACTGAACCCTTGTGTCAAACTCTAGCTCATCGTTCCAACCTTAACCCTAAATCCACTTTCCATCTTCCTGCTCCAAGATGCACACGCCAATGAAACACTAAAATTTTGATGCCTAATTCCAATTGTGTCTTAGTAATAGACACTGTACTTCACTTCCACATGCCGAATGGGAATTCCTGTTTCAATTTCCACCTGGAAACTCTGATATCAATGCAGAAAGAAAACTGAGGATTGCGTGAAAATGTCTTCCTGATATTGCGATAAAATACGGTAATAAATATGAAACTTCTCTAACAAACTCTAATAACCAAACCTAAGTTCCTATAATGCATTTGACACAAGTATTAGAGAATACTATTTTCCAGAATTAGTTCCAAAGTTCTACCAAAATTTCCAATTGAAAATTCCGAGCTTGAAATCCCAGGCGGAAACTCACACTTCAATAGCAAGTTAGGACAAAAATTCCGTTTCTGAATTTCAGTTCCACATTTCAGTTCCAAATTGCACTTGCCAATTCCAGTTCAAAGATCCATTTCCACGTTCCATATCCCCATGTAATTCTGATACTTCTTCCAAACTCTCTTTACACATGGGTATTCCATATATCGCATTTTAGTTACAATCTATAATTTGGATCCCAAATCCAATGTTAACTCACCGATCACAGTACACTCTTCTAAATCTCACCCTGAATGTGCTCGATTTCATCAAACGATTCTCATCCTAACGCTAACCTGAACACTTGGCTTTAACCCCACCCTCCCCTCGCCTCCCCACCCTCCCGCCAAATATGACTTTTCCTGGAAACTGAAAACTTGCGTCAAACTCTAGCTCATCGGTCCAACCTAAACCCTAAATCCACTTTCCATCTTCCTACTCCACGTTGCCACACGCCAATGAAACACTAAAATTTTGATGCCTAATTCCAATTATGTCTTAGTAATAGACACTGTACTTCACTTCCACATGCCGAGTGGGAATTTATGTTTCAATTTCCAGCTGGAAACTCTGATATCAATGCAGAAAGAAAACTGAGGGTCGCGTGATAATGTCTTCCTAATATTGCGATACCATACGGCAATAAAGATGAATCTTCTCTAACAAACTCTAATAACCAAACCTAAGTTCCTATTAAGCATTTGACACAAGTATTACAGAATAATATTTTCCAGCATTAACTCCAAAGTTCTACCAAAATTTCCAATAGAAAATTCCGAGCTTGAAAACCCAGGCGGAAACTCACACTTCAATAGCAAGTTAGGACAAAAATTCCGGTTCTGAATTTCAGTTCCACGTTCCAGTTCCAAATTGCACTTGACAATTCCAATTCCAATTTCCTCTTCCACGGTCCACATCCGGATGTCATTCTGATGCTTCTTCCAAACTCTCTTCACACATGGGTATTCCATAAACCCCATTTTAGTTACAATCTATAATTTGGACCCCAAATTCTAATGTTAACTCACCGATCACAGTTTACCCTTCTAAATCTCACCCTGAATGTGCTCGATTTCATCACACGATTGTCATCCTAAAACTAACCCGAGCCCTTGGCTTCTACCGCCCCCCTCCTCTGCCCTCCCAACCCCCCGGCCTATATGCCTTTCACTGGAAACTGAACCCTAGCGTCAAACGCTAGCTCATCGTTCCCACCTAAACCCTTAAACCACTTTCCATCTTCCTTCTCCAAGTTGCCACACGCCAATGAAACACTAAAATTTTGATGCCTAATTCCAATTATGTCTTAGGAATAGACACTGTACTTCACTTCCACATGCCGATTGGGAATTCATGTTTCAAATTCCAGCTGCAAACACTGATATTAATGCAGAAAGAAAACTGAGGTTCGCGTGATAATGTCTTCCTTATATGGCGATACCATACAGCAATAAATATGAAACTTCTCTAACAAACTCTAATAACCAAACCTAAATTCCTATTACACATTTTACCCAAGTATTACAGAATAATATTTTCCAGAATTATTTCCAAAGTTCTACCAAGATTTCCATTTGAAAATACCGAGGTTGAAAACCCAGGCCGAAACTCAAACTTCAATAGCAAGTTAGGACAAAAATTCCGGTTCTGAATTTCAGTTCCACGTTCCAGTTCCAAATTGCACTTGCCAATTCTAGTTCCAATATCCTCTTCCACGTTCCATATCCCGATGTAATTCTGATACTTCTTCCAAACTCTTTTTCCACAAGGGTATTCCATATATCCCATTTTAGTTACAATCTACAATTTGCATTCCAAAATCCAATGTTAACTCACTGATCACAGTTCACCTTTCTAAATCTCACCCTAAATGTGCTCGATTTCATCACACGATTCTCATCCTAACGCTAACACGAGCCCTTGGCTTCTAACACCCCCCTCCCCTCCTCTCCCCACACCCCGCCAAATATGCCTTTCACTGGAAACTGAACCCTTGCGTCAAACGCTAGCTCATCGTTCCAACCTTAACCCTAAATCCACTTTCCATCTTCCTACTCCAAGATGCACACGCCAATGAAACACTAAAATTTTGATGCCTAATTCCAATTATGTCTTAGTAATAGACACTGTACTTCACTTCCACATGCCGATTGGGAATTCATGTTTCAATTTCCAGCTAGAAACTCTGATATCAATGCAGAAAGAAAACTGGGGATTGCGTGACAATGTCTTCCTTATATGGTGATACCATACAGCAATAAATATGAAACTTCTCTAACAAACTCTACTAACCAAACCTAAGTTCCTATAATGCATTTGAGGCAAGTATTACAGAATAATATTTTCCAGAATTAGTTCCAAAATTCTACCAAAATTTCCAATTGAAAATTCCGAGCTTGAAAACGCAGGCCGAAACTCACACTTCAATAGCACGTTAGGACAAAGATTCCGGTTCTGAATTTCAGTTCCACGTTCCAGGTCCAAATTGCACTTGCCAAGTCCAGCTACAATTTCCTCTTCCACGGTCCACATCCCGATATCATTCTGATGGTTCTTCCAAACTCTCTTTACACAAGGGTATTCCATATATCCCATTTTATTTACAATCTATAATTTGGAACCCAAATTCCAATGTTAACTCACCGATCACAGTTCACCCTTCTAAATCTCACCCTGAATGTGCTCGATTTCATCACACGATTGTCATCCTAAAACTAACCCGAGCCCTTGGCTTCTACCGCCCCCCTCCTCTTCCCTCCCAACCCTCCGGCCTAAATGCCTTTCACTGGAAACTGAACCCTAGCGTCAAACGCTAGCTCATCGTTCCCACCTAAACCCTTAAACCACTTTCCATCTTCCTTCTCCAAGTTGCCACACGCCAATGAAACACTAAAATTGTGATGCCTAATTCCAATTATGTCTTAGGAATAGACACTGTACTTCACTTCCACATGCCGACTGGGAATTCATGTTTCAAATTCCAGCTGGAAACACTGATATTAATGCAGAAAAAAAACTGAGGTTCGCGTGATAATGTCTTCCTTATATGGCGATACCATACAGCAATAAATATGAAACTTCTCTAACAAACTCTAATAACCAAACCTAAATTCCTATTACACATTTTACCCAAGTATTACAGAATAATATTTTCCAGAATTATTTCCAAAGTTCTACCAAGATTTCCATTTGAAAATACCGAGGTTGAAAACCCAGGCTGAAACTCAAACTTCAATAGCAAGTTAGGACAAAAATTTCGGTACTGAATTTCAGTTCCACGTTCCAGTTCCAAATTGCACTTGCCAATTCTAGTTCCAATATACTCTTCCACGTTCCATATCCCGATGTAATTCTGATACTTCTTCCAAACTCTTTTTCCACAAGGGTATTCCATATATCCCATTTTAGTTACAATCTACAATTTGCATCCCAAAATCCAATGTTAACTCACTGATCACAGTTCACCTTTCTAAATCTCACCCTATGCCTTTCACTGGAAACTGAACCCTTGCGTCAAACGCTAGCTCATCGTTCCAACCTTAACCCTAAATCCACTTTCCATCTTCCTACTCCAAGATGCACACGCCAATGAAACACTAAAATTTTGATGCCTAATTCCAATTATGTCTTAGTAATAGACACTGTACTTCACTTCCACATGCCGATTGGGAATTCATGTTTCAATTTCCAGCTAGAAACTCTGATATCAATGCAGAAATAAAACTGGTTATTGCGTGACAATGTCTTCCGTTTATGGTGATACCATACAGCAATAAATATGAAACTTCTCTAACAAACTCTAATAACCAAACCTAAGTTCATATAATGAATTTGACGCAAGTATTACAGAATAATATTTTCCAGAATTAGTTCCAAAATTCTACTAAAATTTCCAATTGAAAATTCCGAGATTGAAAACGCAGGCCGATACTCACACTTCAATAGCAAGTTAGGACAAAGATTCCGGTTCTTAATTTCAGTTCCACGTTCCAGGTCAAAATTGCACTTGCCAATTCCAGCTCCAATTTCCTCTTCCACGGTCCACATCCCGATATCATTCTGATGGTTCTTCCAAACTCTCTTTACACAAGGGTATTCCATATATCCCATTTTAGTTACAATCTATAATTTGGACCCCAAATTCCAATGTTAACTCACCGATCACAGTTCACCCTTCTAAATCTCACCCTGAATGTGCTAGATTTCATCACACGATTCTCATCCTAACGCTAACCCGAGCCCTTGGCTTCTAACCCCCCCCCATCCAATCCCCTCCCTATCCCCCGCCAAATATGCCTTTAACTTGTAACTGAACCCTAGCGTGAATCGCTAGCTCATCCTTCCCACCTTAACCCTAAATTCACTTTCCATCTTCCTACTCCAAGTTGCACACGCCAATGAAACACTAAAATTGTGATGCCTAATTCCAATTATGTCTTAGTAATAGACACTGTACTTCACTTCCACATGCCGATTGGGAATTCATGTTTCAAATTCCAGCTGGAAACTCTGATATCCATGCAGAAAGAAAACTGAAGTTCGCGTGATAATGTTTTCCTTATATTGCGATACCATACAGCAAAAAATATGAAACTTCTCTAAGAAAATCTGATAACCAAACCTGTGTTCCCATTACGCCTTTGACGCAAGCATTACAGAATAATATTTTCCAGAATTAACTCCAAAGTTCTACCAAAATTTCCAATTGAAAATTCCGAACTTGAAAACCCAGGCCGAAACTCACACTTCAATAGCAAGTTAGGACAAAAATTCCGGTTCTGAATTTCAGTTCCACGTTCCAGTTCCAAATTGCACTTGCCAATTCCAGTTCCAAGTTCCACTTCCACGTTCCATATCCCAATGTCATTCTGATGCTTCTTCCAAAGTATCTTTACACAATGATATTCCATCTATCCCATTTTAGTTGCAATCTAAAATTTGGATACCAAAATCCAATGTTAACTCACCGATCACACTTCACCCTTCTAAATCTCACCCTAAATGTGCTCGATTTCATCACACGATTCTCATCCTAACGGTAACCTGAGTCCTTGGCTTCTAACCCCCCCGTTTCCCTCCCCTCCTCAACCCACGCCAAATATGCCTTTCACTGGAAACTGAAACCTAGCGTCAAACGCTAGCTCATCGTTCCAACCTTAACCCTAAATCCACTTTACATCTTCCTACTCCAAGTTGCACACGCCAATGAAACACTAAAATTTTGATGCCTAATTCCAATTTTGTCTTAGTAATAGACACTGTACTTCACTTCCACATGCCGATTGGGAATTCATGTTTCAAATTCCAGCTGGAAACTCTGATATCCATGCAGAAAGAAAACTGAGGTTCGCGTGATAATGTCTTCCTTATATTGCGATACCATACAGCAATAAGTAGAAAACTTCTCTAACAAACTCTAATAACCAAACCTAATTTCCTATTATGCCTTTGACGCAAGTATTACAGAATAATATTTTCCAGAATTAACTCCAAAGGTCTACCAAGATTTCCAATTGAAAATTCCGAGCTTGAAACCCCAGGCCGAAACACATACTTCAATAGCAAGTTAGGACAAAGATTCCGGTTCTGAATTTCAGTTCCACGTTCCAGGTCCAAATTGCACTTGCCAAGTCCAGCTCCAATTTCCTCTTCCACGGTCCACATCCTGATGTCATTTTGATGGTTCTTCCAAACTCTCTTTACACAAGGGTATTCCATATATCCCATTTTAGTTACAATCTATAATTTGGACCCCAAATTCAAATGTTAACTCACCGATCACAGTTCACCCTACTAAAATCTCGCCCTGAATGTGCTCGATTTCATCACACGATTCTCATCCTAACGCTAACCCGAGCCTTTGGCTTCTAACCGCCCACCATCCTCTCCCCTCCCTATCCCCCGCCAAATATGACTTTGACTGGAAACTGAACCCTAGCGTCAAACACTAGCTCATCCTTCCCACCTTAACCCTAAATCCACTTTCCATCTTCCCACTCCAAGTTGCACACACCAATGAAACACTAAAATTGTGATGCCTAATTCCAATTATGTCTTAGTAATAGACACTGTACTTCACTTCCACATGCCGATTGGGAATTCATGTTTCAAATTCCAGCTGGAAACTCTGATATCCATGCAGAAAGAAAACTGAGGTTCGCGTGATAATGTCTTCCTTATATTGCGATACAATACAGCAATAAATATGAAACTTCTCTAAGAAACTCTGATAACCAAACCTGTGTTCCTATTACGCCTTTGACACAAGGATTACAGAATAATATTTTCCAGAATTAACTCCAAAGTTCTACCAAAATTTCCAATTGAAAATTCCGAACTTGAAAACCCAGGCCGAAACTCACACTTCAATTGCAAGTTAGGACACAAATTACGGTTCTGAATTTCAGTTCCACGTTCCAGGTCCAAATTGCACTTGCCAATTCCAGTGCAAGTTCCACTTCCACGTCCCATATCACGATGTCATTCTGATGCTTCTTCCAAAGTCTCTTTACACAATGATATTCCACATATCCCATTTTAGTTGCAATCTACAATTTGGATCCCAAAATCCAATGTTAACTCACCGATCACAGTTCACCTTTCTAAATCTCACCCTAAATGTGCTCGATTTCATCACTCTATTCTCATCCTAACGCTAACACGAGCCCTTGGCTTCTAACACCCCCCTCCCCTACTCTCCCCACACCCCGCCAAATATGCCTTTCACTGGAAACTGAACCCTTGCGTCAAACGCTAGCTCATCGTTCCAACCTTAACCCTAAATCCACTTTCCATCTTCCTACTCCAAGATGCACACGCCAATGAAACACTAAAATTTTGATGCCTAATTCCAATTATGTCTTAGTAATAGACACTGTACTTCACTTCCACATGCCGATTGGGAATTCATGTTTCAATTTCCAGCTAGAAAATCTGATATCAATGCAGAAAGAAAACTGGGTATTGCGTGATAATGTCTTCCTTATATGGTGATACTATACAGCAATAAATATGAAACTTCTCTAACAAACTCTAATAACCAAACCTAAGTTCCTATAATGCATTTGACGCAAGTATTACAGAATAATATTTTCCAGAATTAGTTCCAAAATTCTACCAAAATTTCCAATTGAAAATTCCGAGCTTGAAAACGCAGGCCGAAACTCACACTTCAATAGCAAGTTAGGACAAAGATTCCGGTTCTGAATTTCAGTTCCACGTTCCAGGTCCAAATTGCACTTGCCAAGTCCAGCTCCAATTTCCTCTTCCACGGTCCACATCCCGATATTATTCTGATGGTTCTTCCAAACTCTCTTTACACAAGGGTATTCCATATATCCCATTTTAGTTACAATCTATAATTTGGACCCCAAATTCCAATGTTAACTCACCGATCACAGTTCACCCTTCTAAATCTCTCCCTGAATGTGCTCGATTTCATCACATGATTCTCATCCTAACGCTAACCCGAGCCCTTGGCTTCCAACACCCCCCATCAAATCCCCTCCCTATCCCCCGCCAAATATGCCTTTAACTTGTAACTGAACCCTAGCGTGAATCGCTAGCTCATCCTTCCCACCTTAACCTTAAATTCACTTTCCATCTTCCTACTCCAAGTTGCACACGCCAATGAAACACTAAAATTGTGATGCCTAATTCCAATTATGTCTTAGTAATAGACACTGTACTTCACTTCCACATGCCGATTGGGAATTCATGTTTCAAATTCCAGCTGGAAACTCTGATATCCATGCAGAAAGAAAACTGAAGTTCGCGTGATAATGTCTTCCTTATATTGCGATACCATACAGCAAAAAATATGAAACTTCTCTAAGAAAATCTGATAACCAAACCTGTGTTCCCATTACGCCTTTGACGCAAGCATTACAGAATAATATTTTCCAGAATTAACTCCAAAGTTCTACCAAGATTTCCAATTGAAAATTCCGAGCTTGAAAACCCAGGCCGAAACTCATACTTCAATCGCAAGTTAGGACAAAGATTCCGGTTCTGAATTTCAGTTCCACGTTCCAGGCCCAAATTGCACTTGCCAATTCCAGCTCCAATTTCCTCTTCCACCGTCCACATCCCGATGTCATTCTGATGCTTTTTCCAAACTCTCTTTACACAAGGGTATTCCATATATCCCAATTTAGTTACAATCTATAATTTGGACCCCAAATTGCAATGTTACCTAACCGATCACAGTTCACCCTTCTAAATCTCACCCTGAATGTGCTCGATTTCATCACACGATTCTCATCATAACGCTAGCCCGAGCCCTTGACTTCTAACCCACACCACCTCTCCACTTCCATCCCCCGCCAAATATGCCTTTCACTGGAAAATGAACCCTTGCGTCAAACGCTAGCTCATCCTTCCCACCTTAACCCTAAATCGACTTTCCATCTTCCTACTTCAAGTTGCACACGCCAATGAAACACTAAAATTTTGTTTCCTAATTCCAATTTTTTCTTAGTAATAGACACTATACATCACTTCCACATGCAGATTGGGAATGCATGTTTCAAATTCCTGGTGGAAACTCTGATATCCATGGAAAAAGAAAACTGAGGTTCGCGTGATAATATCTTCCTTATATTGCGATACCATACAACAATAAATAGGAAACTTCTCTAACTAACTCTAATCACCAACCCTAAGTTCCTCTTACGCATTTGACGAAAGTATGACAGAATTATATTTTCCAGAATTAATTCCAAAGTTCTACCAAGATTTCCAATTCAAAACTCCGAGGTTGAAAACCCAGGCCGAAACTCACACTTCAATAACAAGTTAAGACAAAAATTCCGGTTCTGAATTTCAGTTCCAAGTTCCAGTTCCAAATCGCACTTGCCAATACCAGTTCCAAGTTTCACTTCCACGTTCCATGTCCCGATGTAATTCTGATGCTTCTTCCAAACTCTCTTTACCCAAGGTTATACCATATATTCGATTTTAGTTACAATCTATAACTTGGATCCGAAAATCCAATGTTAACTCAACTATCACAGTCCACCCTTCTAAATCTACCCTGAATGTGCTCGATTTCATCACACGATCCTCATCCTAACGCTAACTCGAGCCCTTGGTTTCTAACCCCCCCACTTCCCGATTCACCCCCCGACAAATATGCCCTTCACTGGAAACTGAACCCTAGCGTTAAACGCTACCTCATCGTTACAACCTTAACCCTCAATCCTCTTTACATCTTCCTACTCCAAGTTGCCCACGCCAATGAAACACTAAAATTTTGATGCCTAATTCCAATTTTGTCTTAGTAATAGACACTGTACTTCACTTCCACATGCCGATTGGGAATTCATGTTTCAAATTCCAGCTGGAAACCCTGATATCAATGCAAAAAGAAAACTGAGGTTCGCGTGATAATGTCTTCAGTATATTGGGATACAATAGAGCAATAAATATGAAACTTCTCTAACAAACTCTAATAACCAAACCATAGTTCCTATTACGCATTTGATGCAAGTATTACAGAATAATATTTTCCAGAATTAATTTCAATATTCTACCAAAATTTCCAATTGAAATTTCCGAAGTTGAAATGCAAGGCCGAAACTCACACTTCAATAACGAGTTAAGGCAAATATTCCGATTCTGAATGTCAGTTCCACATTGCAGTTCCAAATTGCACTTGGCAATTCCAGTTCAAAGTTCCACTTCCACGTTCCATATCCCGACGTAATTCTGATACTTCTTTCAAACTCTCTTTACACAAGGGTATTCCATATATCCCATTTTAGTTACAATCTATAATTTGGATGGCAAAATCCAATGTTAACTCACCGAACACAGTCCACCCTTCTAAATCTCACCGTGAATGTGCTCGATTTCATCACACGATTCTCATCCTAACGCTAACCCGAGCCCTTGGCTTAAACACCCCTTTCCGCACCCCCCACCAAATATGCCTTTCACTGGAAACTGAAGCCTTGCGTCAAACCCTAGCTCATCTTTCCAACCTTAACCCTAAATCCACTTTCCATCTTTCTACTATAAGTTGCACACGCCAATGAAACACTAAAATTTTGATGCCTAATTCCAATTATGACTTAGTAATAGACACTGTGCTTCACTTCCACATGCCGATTGGGAATTCATGTTTCAAATTCCAGCTGGAAACTCTGATATCAATGCAAAAAGAAAACTGAGGTTCGCGTGGTGATGTCTTCCTTATATTGTGATACTATACAGCAATAATTATGAAACTTCTCTATCAAACTCTAATAACCAATCCTAAGTTCCTATTACGCATTTATCGCAAGTATGACAGAATAATATTTTACAGAATTGATTCCAAAGTTCTACCAAAATTTCCAATTGAAAATTCCGAGTTTGAAAACCCAGGCCGAAACTCACACTTCAATAACAAGTTAAGACACAAATTCCGGTTCTGAATTTCAATTCCAAATTCCAGTTCCAAATTGCACTTGCCAATTCCACTTCCAAGTTCCACTTCCACGTTCCATATCACGATGTAATTCTGATGTTTCTTCAAAACTCTCCTTACACAACGGAATTCCATATATATAACTTTATTTACAATCTATAATTTGGATGCCAAAATCCAACGTAAACTCACCGAACACAGTCCACCCTTCTAAATCTACCCTGAATGTGCTCGATTTCATCACACGATTCTCATCCTAACGCTAACCCGAGCTCTTGGCTTCTAACCCCTCCCTCTGCACCGCCCACCATATATGCCTTTCACTGGAAACTGAACCCTAGCGTCAAACGCTAGCTCATTGTTCCAACCTTAACCCTAAATCCAATTTCCATCTTCCTACTCCAAGTTGCACACGCCAATGAAACACTAAAATTTTGATGCCTAATTCCAATTATGTCTTAGTAATAGACACTGTGCTTCACTTCCACATGCCGATTGGGAATTCATGTTTCAAATTCCAGCTGGAAACTCTGATATCAATGCAAAAAAAAAAACTGAGGTTCGCGTGGTAATGTCTTCCTTATATTGGGATACTATACAGCAATAATTATGAAACTTCTCTATCAAACTCTAATAACCAATCCTAAGTTCCTATTACGCATTTATCGCAAGTATGACAGAATATTTTACAGAATTAATTCCAAAGTTCTACCAAAATTTCCAATTGAAAATTCCGAGTTTGAAAACCCAGGCCGAAACTCACACTTCAATAACAAGTTAAGACAAAAATTCCGGTTCTGAATTTCAGTTCCAAATTCCAGTTCCAAATTGCACTTGCCAATTCCACTTCCAAGTTCCACTTCCACGTTCCATATCACGATGTAATTCTGATGTTTCTTCAAAACTCTCCTTACACAACGGAATTCCATATATATAACTTTATTTACAATCTATAATTTGGATGCCAAAATCCAACGTAAACTCACCGAACACAGTCCACCCTTCTAAATCTACCCTGAATGTGCTCGATTTCATCACACGATTCTCATCCTAACGCTAACCCGAGCTCTTGGCTTCTAACCCCTCCCTCTGCACCGCCCACCATATATGCCTTTCACTGGAAACTGAACCCTAGCGTCAAACGCTAGCTCATCGTTCCAACCTTAACCCTAAATCCACTTTGATCTTCCTACTCCAAGTTGCACACGCCATTGAAAAACCAAAATTTTGATGCCTAATTCCAATTATGTCTTAGTAAAAGACAGTCTACTTCACTTCCACATGCCGATTGGGAAATCATGTTTCAAATTCCAGGTGGAAACTCTGATATCAATGCCAAAAGAAAACTGAGGTTCGCGTGATAATGTCTTCCTTATATTGCGATACCATATAGCAATAAATATGAAAATTCTCTAACTAACTCTAATAACCAAACCTAAGTTCCTATTTCGCATTTGACGCAAGTATGACAGAATAATATTTTCCAGAATTAGTTCCAAAGTTCTACCAAGATTTCCAATTTAAAATTCCGAGGTTGAAAACCCAGGCCGAAACTCACACTTCAGTAACAAGTTAAGACAAAAATTCCGGTTCTGAATTTCAGTTCCACCTTCCAGTTCCAAATTGCACTTCTCAATTCCAGTACCAAGTTCCACTTCCACGTTCCATATCCCCATGAAATTCTTATGCTTTTTCCAAACTCTCTTTACACAAGGGTATTCCATATATCCCATTTTAGTTACCATTTATAATATGGATCCCAAAAGCTAATAGTAACTCACCGTTCACAGTTCACCCTGCTAAATTTCACCCTGAATGTGCTCGATTTCATTACACGATACTCATCCTAACGCTATCCCGAGCCCTTGGCTTATAATCCACCCCATGCACCCAACACTAAATATGCCTTTCACTGGAAACTGAACCCTTGCGTCAAACGCTAGCTCATCGTTCCAAACTCAACCCTAAATCCACTTTGATCTTCCTACTCCAAGTTGCACACGCCAATGAAAAACGAAAATTTTGATGCCTAATTCCAATTATGTCTTAGTAATAGACACTGTATTTCACTTCCACATGCCGATTGGGAATTCATGTTTCAAATTCCAGCTGGAAACTCTGATATCAATGCAAAAAGAAAACTGAGGTTCGCGTGATAATGTCTTACTTATATTGCGATACCATACAGCAATAAATATGAAACTTCTCTAACAAACTCTGATAACCAAACCTATGTTCCTATTACGCCTTTGACGCAAGTATTACAGAATAATATTTTCCAGAATTAACTCCAAAGTTCTACCAAAATTTCCAATTGAAAATTCTGAGCTTGAAAACCCAGGCCGAAACTCATACTTCAATCGCAAGTTAGGACAAAGATTCCGGTTCTGAATTTCAGTTTCACGTTCCAGGCCCAAATTGCACTTGCCAATTCCAGCTCCAATTTCCTCTTTCACCGTCCACATCGCGATGTCATTCTGATGCTTCTTCCAAACTGTCTTTACACAAGGGTATGCCATATATCCCATTTTAGTTACAATCTATAATTTGGACCCCATATTGCAATGTTACCTAACCGATCACAGTTCACCCTTCTAAATCTCACACTGAATGTGCTCGATTTCATCACACGATTCTCATCCTAACGCTAAACCGAGCCCTTGACTTCTAACCCACCCCACCTCTCCCCTCCCCACCCCCCGTCAAATATGCCTTTCACTGGAAACTGAACCCTAGCGTCAAACGCTAGCTCATCCTTCCCACCTTAACCCTAAATCCACTTTCCATCTTCCTACTCCAGGTTGCCACATGCCAATAAAACACTAAAATTGTGATGCCTAATTCCAATTATGTCTTAGTAATAGACACTGTACTTCACTTCCACATGCCGTTTGTTAATTCATGTTTCAAATTCCAGCTGAAAACTCTGATATCAACGCAGAAAAAAAACTGAGGTTCGCGTGATAATGTCTTCCTTATATTGCGATACCATACGGCAATAAATATGAAACTTCTCTAACAAACTGTAATAACCAAACCTACGTTTCTGTTACGCATTTGACGCAAGTATTACAGAATAATATTTTCCAGAATTAACTGCAAAGTTCTACGAAAATTTCCAATTGAAAATTCCGAGCTTGAAAACTCAGGCTGAAACTCGCACTTCAATAACAAGTTAGGACAAAAATTCCGGTTCTGAATTTCGGTTCCACGTTCCAGTTCCAAATTGCACTTCCCAATTCCAGTTCCAATTTCCTCTTCCACGTTCCGTATCCCGATGTAATTCTGATACTTCTTCCACACTCTCTTTACACAAGGGTGTTCCATATATCCCATTTTAGTTACAATCTATAATTTGGATCCCAAAATCCAATGTTAACTCACCGATCACAGTTCACCCTTCTAAATCTCACCCTAAATCTGCTCGATTTCATCACACGATTCTCATCCTAACGCTAACACGAGCCCTTGGCTTCCAACACCCCCCTCCCCTCCCCTTCGCACCCCTTCCCAAATAGGCCTTTCACTGGAAACTGAACCCTAGAGTCAAACGCTAGCTCATCGTTCCAACCTTAACCCTAAATCCACTTTCCATCTTCCTACTCAAAGATGCACACGCCAATGAAGCACTAATATTTTGATTTCTAATTCCAATTTTCTCTTGGTAATAGACACTGTACTTCACTTCCACATGCCGTTTGTTAATTCATGTTTCAATTTCCATCTGGAAACTCTGATATCAATGCAAAAAGAAAACTGAGGCTCGCGTGATAATGTCTTCCTTATATTGCGATACCATACGACAATAAATATGAAACTTCTCTAACAAACTCTAATAAGCCAAACCTAAGTTTCTATTCCGCATTTGACGCAAGTATTACAGAATAATATTTTTCAGAATTAACTCCAAACTTCTACCAAAATTTCCAGTTGAAAATTCCGGGCTTGAAAACCCAGGCCGAAACTCACACTTCAAGAGCAATTTAGGACGAAAATTCTGGTTCTGAATTTCATTTCCACGTTCCAGTTCCAAATTGCACTTGCCAATTTCAGTTCCAATTTCCTCTTCCACGTTCCATATCCCGATGTAATTCTGATAATTCTTCCAAACTTTCTTTACACAAGGGTGTTCCATATATCCCATTTTAGTTACAATCTATATTTTGGATCGCAAAATCCAATGTTAACTCACCGATCACGGTTCACCCTTCTAAATCTCACCCTAAATGTGCTCGATTTCATCACACGATTCTCATCCTAACGCTAACCCGAGCCCTTGGCTTCCAACACCCCCCTCCCCTCCCCTTCGCACCCCCCGTCAAATAGGCCTTTCACTGAAAACTGAACCCTAGCGTCAAACCCTAGCTCATCGTTCCAACCTTAACCCTAAATCCACTTTCCATCTTCCTACTCCAAGATGCACACGCCAATGAAACACTAAAATTTTGATGCCTAATTCCAATTTTCTCTTAGTAATAGACACTGTACTTCACTTCCACATGGCGATTGGGAATTCATGTTTCAAATTCCAGCTGGAAACTCTGATATCAAAGCAGAAAGAAAACTGAAGTTCGCGTGATAATGTCTTCCTTATATTGCGATACCATACGGCAATAAATATGAAACTTCTCTAACAAACTGTAATAACCAAACCTACGTTTCTGATACGCATTTAACGCAAGTATTACAGAATAATATTTTCCAGAATTAACTGCAAAGTTCTACCAAAATTTCCAATTGAAAATTCCGAGCTTGAAAACTCAAGCCGAAACTCACACTTCAATAGCAAGTTAGGATAAAAATTCCGGTTCTGAATTTCAGTTCCACGTTCCAGTTCCAAATTGCACTTCCCAATTCCAGTTCCAATTTCCTCTTCCACTTTCCATATCCCGATGTAATTCTGATACTTCTTCCACACTCTCTTTACACAAGAGTGTTCCATATATCACATTTTAGTTGCAATCTATAATTTGGATTCCAAAATCCAATGTTAGCTCACCGATCACAGTTCACCCTTCTAAATCTCACCCTAAATGTGCTCGATTTCATCACACGATTCTCATCCTAACGCTAACACGAGCCCTTGGCTTCTAACACCCCCCTCACCTCCTCTCCCCACACCCCGCCAAATATGCCTTTCACTGGAAACTGAACCCTTGCGTCAAACAGTAGCTCATCGTTCCAACCTTAAGCCTAAATCCACTTTCCATCTTCCTACTCCAAGTTGCCACGCGCCAATGAAACACTAAAATTTTGATGCCTAATTCCAATTATGTCTTAGTAATAGACACTGTACTTCACTTCCACATGCCGATTGGGAATTCATGTTTCAAATTCCAGCTGGAAACTCTGATATCAATGCAAAAAGTAAACTGAGGTTCGCGTGATAATGTCTTCCTTATATTGCGATACCATACGGCAATAAATATGAAACTTCTCTAACAAACTCTAATAACCAAACCTAAGTTCCTATTACGCATTTGACGCAAGTATCACAGAATAATATTTTCCAAAATTAACTGCAAAGTTCTACCAAAATTTCCAATTGAAAATTCCGAGCTTGAAAACCCAGGCTGAAACTCACACTTCAATAGCAAGTTAGGACAAAAATTCCGGTTCTGAATTTCAGTTCCGCGTTCCAGGTCCAAATAGCACTTGCCAAATCCAGTTCCAATTTCCTCTTCCACGTTCCATATCCAGATGTAATTCTTATACTTCTTCCAAACTCTCTTTACACAAGGGTATTCCATATATCCCATTTATTTACAATCTATGATTTGGAACCCAAAATCCAAAGTTAACTCACCGATCACTGTTCACCCTACTAAATCTCACCCTGAATTTGCTCGATTCCATCACACGATTTTCATCCTAACGTAACCCGACCCCTTGGCTTCTAACCACACCCCTACCATCCCCACCCCACGCCAAATATGACTTTCGCTGGAAACTGAACCCTAGCGTCAAACGCTAGCTCATCGTTCCAACCTTAACCCTAAATCCACTTTCCATGTTCCTACTCCAAGTTACCACACGTCAATGAAACACTAAAATTTTGATGCCTAATTCCAATTATGTCTTAGTAATAGACACTGTACTTCACTTCCACATGCCGATTGGGAATTCATGTTTCAATGTCCAGCTGGAAACTCTGATATCAATTCAAAAAGGAAAACTGAGTTTCGCGTGATAATGTCTTCCTTATTTTGCGATACCATACGGCAATAAATATGAAACTTCTCTAACAAACTCTAATAAGAAAACCTAAGTTCCTATTAAGCATTTGACGCAAGTATTACAGAATAATATTTTCCAGAATTAACTCCAAAATTCTACCAAAATTTCCAATTGCAAATTACGAGCTTGAAAACCCAGGCGGAAACTCACACTTCAATAGCAAGTTAGGACAAAAATTCCGCTTCTGAATTTCAGTTCCACGTTCCAGTTCCAAATTGTACTTGCCAATTCCAGTTCCAATTTCCACTTCCACGTTCCATATCCCGATGTAATTCTGATACTTCTTCCACACTCTCTTTACACAAGGGTGTTCCATATATCCCATTTTAGTTACAATCTATAATTTGGATCCCAAAATCCAATGTTAACTCACCGATCACAGTTCGCCCTTCTAAATCTCACGTTAATGTGCTCGATTTCATCACACGATTCTCATCCTAACGCTAACATAAGCCATTGGCTTCTAACACCCCCCTCACCTCCTCTCACCACACCCCGTCAAAGATGCCTTTCACTGGAAACTGAACCCTTGCGTCAAACGCTAGGTCATCGTTCCAAGCTTAACCCTAAATCCACTTTCCATCTTCCTACTCCTAGTTAACACTCGCCAATGAAACACTAAAATTTTGATGCCTAATTCCAATTATGTCTTAGTAATAGACACTGTATGTCACTTCCACATGCCGATTGGAAATTCATGTTTCAATTTCCAGGTGGAAACTCTGATATCAATGCAAAAAGGAAAACTGAGGTTCGCGTGATAATGTCTTCCTTATTTTGCGATACCATACGGCAATAAATATGAAACTTCTCTAACAAACTCTAATAACAAAACTTAAATTCCTATTAAGCATTTGACGCAAGTAGTACAGAATAATATTTTCCAGAATTAACTCCAAAGTTCTACCAAAATTTCCAATTGAAAATTCCGAGCTTGAAAACGCAGGCCGAAACTCACACTTCAATAGCAAGTTAGGACACAAATTCCGGTTCTGAATTTCAGTTCCACGTTCCAGGTCCAAATTGCACTTGCCAATTCCAGTTCCAATTTCCTCTTCCACGTTCCATATCCAGATGTAATTCTGATACTTCTTCCAAACTCTCTTTACACAAGGGTATTCCATATATCCCATTTTAGTTACAATCTATAATTTGGATCACAAAATTCAATGTTAACTCACCGATCACTATTCACCCTACTAAATCTCACCCTGAATGTGCTCGATTCCATCACACGATTCTAATCCTAACGCTAACCCGAGCCCTTGGCTTCTAACCACCACACCCCTACCCTCCCCACCCCACGCCAAATATGCCTTTCACTGGAAACTGAACCCTTGCGTCAAACGCTCGCTCATCGTTCCAACCTTAACCCTAAATCCCCTTTCCATCTTCCTACTCCAAGATGCACACGCCAATGAAACACTAAAATTTTGATGCCTAATTCCAATTATGTCTTAGTAATAGACACTGTACTTCACTTCCACATGCCGATTGGGAATTCAGGTTTCAAATTCCAGCTGGAAACTCTGATATCAATGCAGAAAGAAAACTGAGGTTCGCGTGATAATGTCTTCCTTATATTGCGATACCATTCGGCAATAAATATGAAACTTCTCTAAGAAACTGTAATAACCAAACCTACGTTTCTGTTACGCATTTGTCGCAAGTATTACAGAATAATATTTTCCAGAATTAACTGCAAAGTTCTACCAAAATTTCCAATTGAAAATTCCGAGCTTGAAAACTCAGGCTGAAACTCACACTTCAATAGCAAGTTAGGACAAAAATTCCGGTTCTGAATTTCAGTTCCACGTTCCAGTTCCAAATTGCACTTCCCAATTCCAGTTCCAATTTCCTCTTCCACGTTCCATATCCCGATGTAATTCTGATACTTCTTCCACACTCTCTTTACACAAGGGTGTTCCATATATCCCATTTTAGTTACAATCTATAATTTGGATCCCAAAATCCAATGTTAACTCACCGATCACAGTTCACCCTTCTAAATCTCACCCTAAATGTGCTCGATTTCATCACACGATACTCATCCTAACGCTAACACGAGCCCTTGGCTTCTAACACCCCCCTCCCCTCCTCTCCCCACACCCCGCCAAATATGCCTTTCACTGGAAACTGAACCCTTGCGTCAAACGCTAGCTCATCGTTCCAACCTTAAGCCTAAATCCACTTTCCATCTTCCTACTCCAAGTTGCCACACGCCAATGAAACACTAAAATTTTGATGCCTAATTCCAATTATGACTTAGTAATAGACACTGTACTTCACTTCCACATGCCCATTGGGAATTCATGTTTCAAATTCCAGCTGGAAACTCTGATATCAATGCAAAAAGTAAACTGAGGTTCGCGTGATAATGTCTTCCTTATATTGCGATACCATACGGCAATAAATATGAAACTTCTCTAACAAACTCTAATAACCAAACCTAAGTTCCTATTACGCATTTGACGCAAGTATTACAGAATAATATTTTCCAGAATTAACTCCAAAGTTCTACCAAAATTTCCAATTGAAAATTCCGAGCTTGAAAACCCAGGCCGAAACTCACACTTCAATAGCAAGTTAGGACACAAATTCCGGTTCTGAATTTCAGTTCCTTGTTCCAGGTCCAAATTGCACTTGCCAAATCCAGTTCCAATTTCCTCTTCCTCATTCCATATCCAGATGTAATTCTGATACTTCTTCCAAACTCTCTTTACACAAGGGTATTCCGTATATCCCATTTTAGTTACAATCTATAATTTGGATCACAAAATTCAATGTTAACTCACCGATCACTGTTCACCCTACTAAATCTCACCCTGAATGTGCTCGATTCCATCACACGATTCTCATCCTAACGCTAACCCGAGCCCTTGGCTTCTAACCACCCCACCCCTACCCTCCCCACCCCACGCCAAATATGAATTTCACTGGAAACTGAACCCTTGCGTCAAACGCTAGCTCATCGTTCCAACCTTGACCCTAAATCCCCTTTCAATCATCCTACTCCAAGATGCACACGCCAATGAAACAGTAAAATTTTGATGCCTAATTACAATTTTCTCTAAGGAACAGACACTGTACTTCACTTCCACATGGCGATTGGGAATTCATGTTTCAAATTCCAGCTGGAAACTCTGATATCAATGCAGAAAGAAAACTGAGGTTCGCGTGATAATGTCTTCCTTATATTGCGATACCATACGGCAATAAATATGAAACTTCTCTAAAAAACTGTTATAACCAAACCTACGTTCCTGTTACACATTTGACACAAGTATTACAGAATAATATTTTTCAGAATTAACTGCACAGTTCTACCAAAATATCCAATTGAAAATTCCGAGCTTGAAAACTCAGGCCGAAACTCACACTTCAATAGCAAGTTAGGACAAAAATTCCGGTTCTGAATTTCAGTTCCACGTTCCAGTTCCAAATTGCATTTGCCAATTCCAGTTCCAATTTCCTCTTCCACGTTCCATATCCCGATGTAATTCTGATACTTCTTCCATACTCTCTTTACACAAGGGTGTTCCATATATCCCATTTTAGTTACAATCTATAATTTGGATCCCAAAATCCAATGTTAACTCACCGATCACAGTTCACCCTTCTAAATCTCACCCTAAATGTGCTCGATTTCATCACACGATACTCATCCTAACGCTAACACGAGCCCTTGGCTTCTAACACCCCCCTCCCCTCCTCTCCCCACACCCCGCCAAATATGCCTTTCACTGGAAACTGAACCCTTGCGTCAAACGCTAGCTCATCGTTCCAACCTTAAGCCTAAATCCACTTTCCATCTTCCTACTCCAAGTTGCCACACGCCAATGAAACACTAAAATTTTGATGCCTAATTCCAATTATGTCTTAGTAATAGACACTGTACTTCACTTCCACATGCCCATTGGGAATTCATGTTTCAAATTCCAGCTGGAAACTCTGATATCAATGCAAAAAGTAAACTGAGGTTCGCGTGATAATGTCTTCCTTATATTGCGATACCATACGGCAATAAATATGAAACTTCTCTAACAAACTCTAATAACCAAACCTAAGTTCCTATTACGCATTTGACGCAAGTATTACAGAATAATATTTTCCAGAATTAACTCCAAAGTTCTACCAAAATTTCCAATTGAAAATTCCGAGCTTGAAAACCCAGGCCGAAACTCACACTTCAATAGCAAGTTAGGACACAAATTCCGGTTCTGAATTTCAGTTCCTTGTTCCAGGTCCAAATTGCACTTGCCAAATCCAGTTCCAATTTCCTCTTCCTCGTTCCATATCCAGATGTAATTCTGATACTTCTTCCAAACTCTCTTTACACAAGGGTATTCCATATATCCCATTTTAGTTACAATCTATAATTTGGATCACAAAATTCAATGTTAACTCACCGATCACTATTCACCCTACTAAATCTCACCCTGAATGTGCTCGATTCCATCACACGATTCTCATCCTAACGCTAACCCGAGCCCTTGGCTTCTAACCACCACACCCCTACCCTCCCCACCCCACGCCAAATATGAATTTCACTGGAAACTGAACCCTTGCGTCAAACGCTAGCTCATCGTTCCAACATTGACCCTAAATCCCCTTTCCATCTTCCTTCTCCAAGATGCACACGCCAATGAAACAGTAAAATTTTGATGCCTAATTACAATTTTCTCTAAGGAACAGACACTGTACTTCACTTCCACATGCCGATTGGGAATTCATGTTTAAAATTCCAGCTGGAAACTCTGATATCAATGCAGAAAGAAAACTGAGGTTCGCGTGATAATGTCTTCCTTATATTGCGATACCATACGGCAATAAATATGAAACTTCTCTAATAAACTGTAATAACCAAACCTACGTTCCTGTTACACATTTGACACAAGTATTACAGAATAATATTTTTCAGAATTAACTGCACAGTTCTACCAAAATTTCCAATTGAAAATTCCGAGCTTGAAAACTCAGGCCGAAACTCACACTTCAATAGCAAGTTAGGACAAAAATTCCGGTTCTGAATTTCAGTTCCACGTTCCAGTTCCAAATTGCATTTCCCAATTCCAGTTCCAATTTCCTCTTCCACGTTCCCTACCCCGATGTAATTCTGATACTTCTTCCACACTCTCTTTACACAAGGGTGTTCCATATATCCCATTTTAGTTCCAATCTATAATTTAGAGCCCAAAATCCAATGTTAACTCACCGATCACAGTTCATCCTTCTAAATCTCACCCTAAATGTGCTCGATTTCATCACACGATTCTCATCCTAACGCTAACCCGAGCCCTTGGCTTCTAACCACACCCCTACCATCCCCACCCCACGCCAAATATGACTTTCACTGGAAACTGAACCCTAGCGTCAAACGCTAGCTCATCGTTCCAACCTTAACCCTAAATCCACTTTCCATCTTCCTACTCCAAGTTGCCACACGCCAATGAAACACTAAAATTTTGATGCCTAATTCCAATTATGTCTTAGTAATAGACACTGTACTTCACTTCCACATGCCGATTGGGAATTCATGTTTCAAATTCCAGCTGGAAACTCTGATATCAATGCAGAAAGAAAACTGAGGTTCGCGTGATAATGTCTTCCTTATATTGCGATACCATACGGCAATAAATATGAAACTTCTCTAACAAACTCTAATAACCAAACCTAAGTTCCTATTAAGCATTTGACGCAAGTATTACAGAATAATATTTTCAAGAATCAGTGTCAATGTTCTACCAAGATTTCCAATTGAAAATTCCGAGCTTGAAAACCCAGGCCGAAACTCACACTTCAATAGCAAGTTAGGACAAAAATTACGGTTCTGAATTTCAGTTCTACGTACCAGGTCCAAATTGCACTTGCCAATTCCAGTTCCAATTTCCTCTTCCACGGTCCACATCCCGATGTCATTCTGATGGTTCTTCCAAACTCTCTTTACACAAGGGTAGTCCATATATCCCATTTTAGTTACAATCTATAATTCAGACACCAAATTCCAATGTTACCTCAACGATCACAGTTCACCCTTCTAAATCTCACCCTGAATGTGCTCGATTTCATCACACGATTCTCATCCTAACGCTAACCCGAGCCCTTGGCTTCTAACTCCCCCTCCTCCCCCCTACCCATCCCCCACCATATATGCCTTTCACTGGAAACTGAACCCTAGCTTCAAACGCTAGCTCCTCGTTCCCACCTTAACCCTTAAGCCATTTTCCATCTTCCAACTCCAAGTTACCACACTCCAAGGAAACAGTAAACTTTTGATGCCTAATTCCAATTTTGTCTTAGTAATAGACACTGTACTTCACTTCCACATGCCGATTGGGAATTCAGATTTCAAATTCCTGCTGGAAACTCTGATATCCATGCAAAAAGAAAACTGAGGTTCGCGTGATAATGTCTTCCTTATATTGCGATACCATACAGCAATAAATATGAAACTTCTCTAACAAACTCTAATAACCAAACCTAAGTTCCTATTACGCATTTGACGCAAGTATTACAGAATAATATTTTCAAGAATCAGTGTCAATGTTCTACCAAGATTTCCAATTGAAAATTCCGAGCTTGAAAACCCAGGCCGAAACTCACACTTCAATAGCCAGTTAGGACAAAAATTACGGTTCTGAATTTCAGTTCTACGTACCAGGTCCAAATTGCACTTGCCAATTCCAGTTCCAATTTCCTCTTCCACGGTCCACATCCCGATGTCATTCTGATGCTTCCTCCAAAGTCTCTTTACACAAGGATATTCCATATATCCCATTTTAGTTACAATCTACAATTTGGATCCCAAAATCCAATGTTAACTCACCGATCACACTTCACCCTTCTAAATCTCACCCTAAATGTGCTCGATTTCATCACACGATTCTCATCCTAACTATAACCTGAGTCCTTGGCTTCTAACCCCCCCGTTTCCCTCGCCTCCTCAACCCACGCCAAATATGCCTTTCACTGGAAACTGAAACCTAGCGTCAAACGCTAGCTCATCGTTCAAACGTTAACCCTAAATCCACTTTACATCTTCCTACTCCAAGTTGCACACGCCAAGGAAACACTAAAATTTTGATGCCTAATTCCAATTTTGTCTTAGTAATAGATACTGTACTTCACTTCCACATGCCGATTGGGAATTCATGTTTCAAATTCCAGCTGGAAACTCTGATATCCATGCAGAAAGAAAACTGAGGTTCGCGTGATAATGTCTTCCTTATATTGCGATACCATACAGCAATATATATGAAACTTCTCTAACAAACTCTGATAACCAAACCTATGTTCCTATTACGCCTTTGACGCAAGCATTACAGAATAATATTTTCCAGAATTACCTCCAAAGTTCTACCAAAATTTCCAATTGAAAATTCCGAGCTTGACAACCCAGGCCGAAACACACACTTCAATAGCAAGTTAGGACAAAAATTCCGGTTCCGAATTTCAGTTCCACGTTCCAGTTCCAAACTGCACTTGCCAATTCCAGTTCCAAGTTCCACTTCCACGTTCCATATCCCGATGTCATTCTGATGCTTCTTCCAAAGTCTCTTTACACAATGATATTCCATATATCCCATTTCAATTGCAATCTATAATTTGGATCCCAAAATCCAATGTTAACTCACCGATCACACTTCACCCTTCTAAATCTCACCCTGAATGTGCTCGATTTCATCACACGATTCTCATCCTAACGATAACCCGAGCCCTTGGCTTCTAACCCCCCCTTCCTCTCCCCTCCCCATCCCCCGCCAAATATGCCTTTCACTGGAAACTGAACCCTAGAGTCAAACGCTAGCTCCTCGTTCCCACCTTAACCCTTAATCCATTTTCCATCTTCCTACTCCAAGTTGCCACACGCCAAGGAAACACTAAAATTTTGATGCCTAATTCCAATTACATCTTAGTAATAGACACTGTACTTCACTTCCACATGCCGATTGGGAATTCATGTTTCAAATTCCAGCTGGAAACTCTGATATCAATGCAGAAAGAAAACTGAAAATTCCGTACTTGAAAACCCAGGCCGAAACTCACGCTTCAATAGCAAGTTAAACACAAATTACGGTTCTGAATTTCAGTTCCACGTTCCAGTTCCAAATTGCACTTGCCAATTCCAGTTCCAAGTTCCACTTCTAAATCTCACCCTAAATGTGCTCGATTTCATCACACCATTCTCATCCTAACGCTAACCCGAGCCCTTGGCTTCTAACTCCCCCTCCTCCCCCCTACCCATCCCCCGCCATATATGCCTTTCACTGGAAACTGAACCCTAGCTTCAACGCTAGCTCCTCGTTCCCACCTTAACCCTTAAGCCATTTTCCATCTTCCAACTCCAAGTTACCACACTCCAAGGAAACAGTAAACTTTTGATGCCTAATTCCAATTTGGTCTTAGTAATAGACACTGTACTTCACTTCCACATGCCGATTGGGAATTCAGGTTTCAAAATCCTGCTGGAAACTCTGATATCCATGCAAAAAGAAAACTGAGGTTCGCGTGATAATGTCTTCCTTATATTGCGATACCATACAGCAATAAATATGAAACTTCTCTAACAAACTCTAATAACCAAACCTAAGTTCCTATTACGCATTTGACGCAAGTATTACAGAATAATATTTTCAAGAATTAGTTTCAATGTTCTACCAAGATTTCCAATTGAAAATTCCGAGCTTGAAAACCCAGGCCGAAAGTCATACTTCAATTGCAAGTTAGGGCAAAGATTCCGGTTCTGAATTTCAGTTCTACGTTCCAGGTCCAAATTGCACTTGCCAATTCCAGTTTCAATTTCCTCTTCCACGGTCCACATCCCGATGTCATTCTGATGGTTCTTCCAAACTCTCTTTACACAAGGGTTGTCCATATATCCCATTTTAGTTACAATCTATAATTCAGACACCAAATTCCAAAGTTAACTCACCGATCACAGTTCACCCTTCTAAATCTCACCCTGAATGTGCTCGATTTCATCACACCATTCTCATCCTAACGCTAACCCGAGCCCTTGGCTTCTAACTCCCCCTCCTCCCCCCTACCCATCCCCCGCAATATATGCCTTTCACTGGAAACTGAACCCTAGCTTCAAACGCTAGCTTCTCGTTCCCACCTTAACCCTTAAGCCATTTTCCATCTTCCAACTCCAAGTTACCACACTCCAAGGAAACAGTAAACTTTTGATGCCTAATTCCAATTTGGTCTTAGTAATAGGCACTGTACTTCACTTCCACATGCCGATTGGGAATTCAGGTTTCAAATTCCTGCTGGAAACTCTGATATCCATGCAAAAAGAAAACTGAGGTTCGCGTGATAATATCTTCCTTATATTGCGATACCATACAGCAATAAATATGAAACTTCTCTAACAAACTCTAATAACCAAACCTAAGTTCCTATTACGCATTTGATGCAAGTATTACAAATTAATATTTTCAAGAATCAGTGTCAATGTTCTACCAAGATTTCCAATTGAAAATTCCGAGCTTGAAAACCCAGGCCGAAACTCACACTTCAATAGCAAGTTAGGACAAAAATTACGGTTCTGAATTTCAGTTCTACGTACCAGGTCCAAATTGCACTTGCCAATTCCAGTTCCAATTTCCTCTTCCACGGTCCACATCCCGATGTCATTCTGATGGTTCTTCCAAACTCTCTTTACACAAGGGTAGTCCATATATCCCATTTTAGTTACAACCTATAATTCAGACACCAAATTCCAATGTTACCTCAACGATCACAGTTCACCCTTCTAAATCTCACCCTAAATGTGCTCGATTTCATCACACGATTCTCATCCTAACGCTAACCCGAGCCCTTGACTTCTAACCCACCCAACCTCTCCCCTCCCCAGCCCGCAACAAATATGCTTTTCACTGGAAACTGATCCCTAGCATTAAACGCTAGCTCATCCTTCCCACCTTAACCTTAAATCCACTTTCCATCTTCCTACTCCAGGTTGCCACACGCCAATAAAACACTAAAATTGTGATGCCTAATTCCAAGTTTGTCTTAGTAATAGACACTGTACTTCACTTCAGGTTTCAAATTCCTGCAGGAAACTCTGACATCCATGCAAAAAGAAAACCGAGGTTCGCGTGATAATGTCTTCCTTATATTGTGATACCATACAGCAATAAATATGAAACTTCTCTAACAAACTCTAATAACCAAACCTAAGTTCCTATTACGCCTTTCACGCAAGTATTACAGAATAATATTTTCCAGAATTAACTCCAAAGTTCTACCAATATTTCCAATTGAAAATTCCGAGCTTGAAAATCCAGGCCGAAACTCATACTTCAATAGCAAGTTAGGACAAAGATTCCGGTTCTGAATTTCAGTTCCACGTTCCAGGTCCAAATTGCACTTGCCAATTCCAGCTCCAATTTCCTCTTCCACGGTCCACATCCCGATGTCATTCTGATGCTTCTTCCAAACGCTCTTACACAAGGGTATTCCATATATCCCATTTTAGTTACAATCTATAATTTGGACCCCAAATTCCAATGTTAACACACCGATCACAGTTCACCCTTCTAAATCTCACCGTGAATGTGCTCGATTTCATCACACCATTCTCATCCTAACGCTAACCCGAGCCCTTGGCTTCTAACCCCCCCTTTCTCTCCCCTCCCCATCCCCCGCCAAATATGCCTTTCACTGGAAACTGAACCCTAGAGTCAAACGCTAGCTCCTCGTTCCCACCTTAACCCTTAATCCATTTTCCATCTTCCTACTCCAAGTTGCCACACGCCAAGGAAACACTAAAATTTTGATGCCTAATTCCAATTACGTCTTAGTAATAGACACTGTACTTCACTTCCACATGCCGATTGGGAATTCAGGTTTCAAATTCCAGCTGGAAACTCTGATATCAATGCAGAAAGAAAACTGAGGTTCGCGTGATAATGTATTCCTTATATTGCGATCCCATACAGCAATAAATATGAAACTTCTCTAACAAACTCTGATAACCAAACCTATGTTCCTATTACGCCTTTGACGCAAGCATTACAGAATAATATTTTCCAGAATTAACTCCAAAGTTCTACCAAAATTTCCAATTGAAAATTCCGAGCTTGAAAACCCAGGCCGAAACTCACACTTCAATAGAAAGTTAGGACAAAAATTCTGGTTCTGAATTTCAGTTCCACGTTCCAGTTCCAAATTGAACTTGCCAATTCCAGTTCAAGTTCCACTTCCACGTTCCATATCCCGATGTCATTCTGATGCTTCTTCCAAAGTCTCTTTACACAATGATATTCCATATATCCCATTTTAGTTGCAATCTATAATTTGGATCCCAAAATCCAATGTTAACTCACCGATCACACTTCACCCTTCTAAATCTCACCCTGAATGTGCTCGATTTCATCACACGATTCTCATCCTAAGGATAACCCGAGCCCTTGGCTTCTAACCCCCCCTTCCTCTCCCATCCCCATCCCCTGCCAAATATGCCTTTCACTGGAAACTGAACCCTAGAGTCAAACGCTAGCTCCTCGTTCCCACCTTAACCCTTAATCCATTTTCCATCTTCCTATTCCAAGTTGCCACCCGCCAAGGATACACTAAAATTTTGATGCCTAATTCCAATTACGTGTTAGTAATAGACACTGTACTTGACTTCCACATGCCGATTGGGAATTCATGTTTCAAATTCCAGCTGGAAACTCTGATATCAATGCAGAAAGAAAACTGAGGTTCGCGTGATAATGTCTTCCTTATAATGCGATACCATACAGCAATAAATATGAAACTTCTCTAACAAATTCTGATAACCAAACCTAAGTTTCTATTACGCCTTTGAAGCAAGTACTACAGAATAGTATTTTTCAGAATTAACTCCAAAGTTCTACCAAGATTTCCAATTGAAAATTCCGAGCTTGAAAACCCAGGCCGAAGCTCACACTTCAATAGCAAGTTAGGACAAAAATTCCGGTTCTGAATTTCAGTTCCACGTTCCAGTTCCAAATTGCAATTGCCAATTCCAGTTCCAAGTTCCACTTCCACGTTCCATATCCCGATGTCATTCTGATGCTTCTTTCAAAGTCTCTTTACACAAGGATATTCCATATATCCCATTTTAGTTACAATCTATAATTTGGATCCCAAAATCCAATGTTAACTCACCGATCACACTTCACCCTTCTAAATCTCACCCTAAATGTGCTCGATTTCATCACACGAATCTCATCCTAACGTAACCCGACCCCTTGGCTTCTAACCACACCCCTACCATCCCCACCCCACGCCAAATATGACTTTCACTGGAAACTGAACCC
The DNA here is from genome assembly GCA_023548195.1 of Bettongia penicillata ogilbyi. Taxonomy (NCBI): domain Eukaryota; kingdom Metazoa; phylum Chordata; class Mammalia; order Diprotodontia; family Potoroidae; genus Bettongia; species Bettongia penicillata. The sequence continues at coordinate 5,762 of JAJHZJ010001036.1, read as the reverse complement.
TAGCGTCAAACGCTAGCTCATCGTTCCAACCTTAACCCTAAATCCACTTTCCATCTTCCTACTCCAAGTTGCCACACGCCAATGAAACACTAAAATTTTGATGCCTAATTCCAATTATGTCTTAGTAATAGACACTGTACTTCACTTCCACATGCCGATTGGGAATTCATGTTTCAAATTCCAGCTGGAAACTCTGATATCAATGCAGAAAGAAAACTGAGGTTCGCGTGATAATGTCTTCCTTATTTTGCGATACCATACGGCAATAAATATGAAACTTCTCTAACAAACTCTAATAAGAAAACCTAAGTTCCTATTAAGCATTTGACGCAAGTATTACAGAATAGTATTTTCCAGAATCAGTGTCAATGTTCTACCAAGATTTCCAATTGAAAATTCCGACTTTGAAAACCCAGGCCGAAACTCACACTTCAATAGCAAGTTAGGACAAAAATTTCGGTTCTGAATTTCAGTTCCACCTTCCAGTTCCAAATTGCACTTGCCAATTCCAGTCCCATGTTCCACTTCCACGGTCCACATCCCGATGTCATTCTGATGGTTCTTCCAAACTCTCTTTACACAAGGGTAGTCCATATATCCCATTTTAGTTACAATCTATAATTCAGACACCAAATTCCAATGTTACCTCAACGATCACAGTTCACCCTTCTAAATCTCACCCTGAATGTGCTCGATTTCATCACACGATTCTCATCCTAACGCTAACCCGAGCCCTTGGCTTCTAACTCCCCCTCCTGCCCCCTACCCATCCCCCGCCATATATGCCTTTCACTGGAAACTGAACCCTAGCTTCAAACGCTAGCTCCTCGTTCGCACCTTAACCCTTAAGCCATTTTCCATCTTCCAACTCCAAGTTACCACACTCCAAGGAAACACTAAAATTTTGATGCCTAATTCCAATTTTGTCTTAGTAATAGACACTGTACTTCACTTCCACATGCCGATTGGGAATTCAGGTTTCAAATTCCTGCTGGAAACTCTGATATCCATGCAAAAAGAAAACTGAGGTTCGCGTGATAATGTCTTCCTTATATTGCGATACCATACAGCAATAAATATGAAACTTCTCTAACAAACTCTAATAACCAAACCTAAGTTCCTATTACGCATTTGACGCAAGTATTACAGAATAATATTTTCAAGAATTAATTTCAATGTTCTACCAAGATTTCCAATTGAAAATTCCGAGCTTGAAAACCCAGGCCGAAACTCACACTTCAATAGCAAGTTAGGACAAAAATTACGGTTCTGAATTTCAGTTCCACGTTCCAGGTCCAAATTGCACTTGCCAATTCCAGGTCCAATTTCCTCTTCCACGGTCCACATCCCGATGTCATTCTGATGCTTCTTTCAAACTCTCTTTACACAAGGCTATTCCATATATCCCACTTTAGATACAATCTATAATTTGGACCCCAAAATCCAATGTTAACTCACCGATCACACTTCACCCTTCTAAATCTCACCCTAAATGTGCTCGATTTCATCACACGATTCTCATCCTAACTATAACCTGAGTCCTTGGCTTCTAACCCCCCCGTTTCCCTCGCCTCCTCAACCCACGCCAAATATGCCTTTCACTGGAAACTGAAACCTAGCGTCAAACGCTAGCTCATCGTTCAAACCTTAACCCTAAATCCACTTTACATCTTCCTACTCCTAGTTAACCCACGCCAATGAAACACTAAAATTTTGATGCCTAATTCCAATTTTGTCTTAGTAATAGATACTGTACTTCACTTCCACATGCCGATTGGGAATTCATGTTTCAAATTCCAGCTGGAAACTCTGATATCAATGCAGAAAGAAAACTGAGGTTCGCGTGATAATGTCTTCCTTATATTGCGATCCCATACAGCAATAAATATGAAACTTCTCTAACAAACTCTGATAACCAAACCTATGTTCCTATTACGCCTTTGACGCAAGCATTACAGAATAATATTTTCCAGAATTACCTCCAAAGTTCTACCATAATTTCCAATTGAAAATTCCGAGCTTGACAACCCAGGCCGAAACACAAACTTCAATAGCAAGTTAGGACAAAAATTCCGGTTCCGAATTTCAGTTCCACGTTCCAGTTCCAAACTGCACTTGCCAATTCCAGTTCCAAGTTCCACTTCCACGTTCCATATCCCGATGTCATTCTGATGCTTCTTCCAAAGTCTCTTTACACAATGATATTCCATATATCCCATTTCAATTGCAATCTATAATTTGGATCCCAAAATCCAATGTTAACTCACCGATCACACTTCACCCTTCTAAATCTCACCCTGAATGTGCTCGATTTCATCACACGATTCTCATCCTAAGGATAACCCGATCCCTTGGCTTCTAACCCCCCCTTCGTCTCCCATCCCCATCCCCCGCCAAATATGCCTTTCACTGGAAACTGAACCCTAGAGTCAAACGCTAGCTCCTCGTTCCCACCTTCACCCTTAATTCATTTTCCATCTTCCTATTCCAAGTTGCCACACGCCAAGGATACACTAAAATTTTGATGCCTAATTCCAATTACGTCTTAGTAATAGACACTGTACTTGACTTCCACATGCCGATTGGGAATTCATGTTTCAAATTCCAGCTGGAAACTCTGATATCAATGCAGAAAGAAAACTGAAAATTCCGTACTTGAAAACCCAGGCCGAAACTCACGCTTCAATAGCAAGTTAAACACAAATTACGGTTCTGAATTTCAGTTCCACGTTCCAGTTCCAAATTGCACTTGCCAATTCCAGGTCCAAGTTCCACTTCTAAATCTCACCCTAAATGTGCTCGATTTCATCACACCATTCTCATCCTAACGCTAACCCGAGCCCTTGGCTTCTAACTCCCCCTCCTCCCCCCTACCCATCCCCCGCCATATATGCCTTTCACTGGAAACTGAACCCTAGCTTCAACGCTAGTTCCTCGTTCCCACCTTAACCCTTAAGCCATTTTCCATCTTCCAACTCCAAGTTACCACACTCCAAGGAAACAGTAAACTTTTGATGCCTAATTCCAATTTGGTCTTAGTAATAGACACTGTACTTCACTTCCACATGCCGATTGGGAATTCAGGTTTCAAACTCCTGCTGGAAACTCTGATATCCATGCAAAAAGAAAACTGAGGTTCGCGTGATAATGTCTTCCTTATATTGCGATACCATACAGCAATAAATATGAAACTTCTCTAACAAACTCTAATAACCAAACCTAAGTTCCTATTACGCATTTGACGCAAGTATTACAGAATAATATTTTCAAGAATTAGTTTCAATGTTCTACCAAGATTTCCAATTGAAAATTCCGAGCTTGAAAACCCAGGCCGAAACTCACACTTCAATAGCAAGTTAGGACAAAAATTACCGTTCTGAATTTCAGTTCTACGTACCAGGTCCAAATTGCACTTGCCAATTCCAGTTCCAATTTCCTCTTCCACGGTCCACATCCCGATGTCATTCCGATGGTTCTTCCAAACTCTCTTTTCACAAGGGTATTCCATATATCCCATTTTAGTTACAATCTATAATTTAGACCCCAAATTCCAATGTTAACTCACCGATCACAGTTCACCCTTCTAAATCTCACCCTGAATGTGCTCGATTTCATCACACGATTCTCATCCTAACGCTAACCCGAGCCCTTGGCTTCTAACTCCCCCTCCTCCCCCCTACCCATCCCCCGCAATATATGCCTTTCACTGGAAACTGAACCCTAGCTTCAAACGCTAGCTCCTCGTTCCCACCTTAACCCTTAAGCCATTTTCCATCTTCCAACTCCAAGTTACCACACTCCAAGGAAACAGTAAACTTTTGATGCCTAATTCCAATTTGGTCTTAGTAATAGGCACTGTACTTCACTTCCACATGCCGATTGGGAATTCAGGTTTCAAATTCCTGCTGGAAACTCTGATATCCATGCAAAAAGAAAACTGAGGTTCGCGTGATAATATCTTCCTTATATTGCGATACCATACAGCAATAAATATGAAACTTCTCTAACAAACTCTCATAACCAAACCTAAGTTCCTATTACGCATTTGACGCAAGTATTACAGAATAATATTTTCCAGAATTAACTCCAAAATTCTACCAAGATTTCCAATTGAAAATTCCGAGCTTGAAAACCCAGGCAGAAACTCACACTTCAATAGCAAGTTAGGACAAAAATTCCGCTTCTGAATTTCAGTTCCACGTTCCAGTTCCAAATTGTACTTGCCAATTCCAGTTCCAATTTCCACTTCCACGTTCCATACCCCGATGTAATTCTGATACTTCTTCCACACTCTCTTTACACAAGGGTGTTCCATATATCCCATTTTAGTTACAATCTATAATTTGGATCCCAAAATCCAATGTTAACTCACCGATCACAGTTCGCCCTTCTAAATCTCACCCTAAATGTGCTCGATTTCATCACACGATTCTCATCCTAACGCTAACATAAGCCATTGGCTTCTAACACCCCCCTCACCTCCTCTCACCACACCCCGTCAAAGATGCCTTTCACTGGAAACTGAACCCTTGCGTCAAACGCTAGTTCTTCGTTCCAAACTTAACCCTAAATCCACTTTCCATCTTCCTACTCCTAGTTAACCCACGCCAATGAAACACTAAAATTTTGATGCCTAATTCCAATTTTGTCTTAGTAATATACACTGTACTTCACTTCCACATGCCTATTGGGAATTCATGTTTCAGTTTCCAGGTGGAAACTCTGATATCAATGCAAAAAGGAAAACTGAGGTTCGCGTGATAATGTCTTCCTTATTTTGCGATACCATACGGCAATAAATATGAAACTTCTCTAAGAAACTCTAATAACAAAACCTAAATTCCTATTAAGCATTTGACGCAAGTAATACAGAATAATATTTTCCAGAATTAACTCCAAAGTTCTACCAAAATTTCCAATTGAAATTTCCGAGCTTGAAAACCCAGGCCGAAACTCACACTTCAATAGCAAGTTAGGACAAAAATTCCGGTTCTGAATTTCAGTTCCACGTTCCAGGTCCAAATTGCACTTGCCAATTCCAGTTCCAATTTCCTCTTCCACGTTCCATATCCAGATGTAATTCTGATACTTCTTCCAAACTCTCTTTACACAAGGGTATTCCATATATCCCATTTTAGTTACAATCTATAATTTGGATCACAAAATTCAATGTTAACTCACCGATCACTATTCACCCTACTAAATCTCACCCTGAATGTGCTCGATTCCATCACACGATTCTCATCCTAACGCTAACCCGAGCCCTTGGCTTCTAACCTCCACACCCCTACCCTCCCCACCCCACGCCAAATATGAATTTCACTGGAAACTGAACCCTTGCGTCAAACGCTAGCTCATCGTTCCAACCTTAACCCTAAATCCCCTTTCCATCTTCCTACTCCAAGATGCACACGCCAATGAAACAGTAAAATTTTGATGCCTAATTCCAATTTTCTCTAAGGAACAGACACTGTACTTCACTTCCACATGGCGATTGGGAATTCATGTTTCAAATTCCAGCTGGAAACTCTGATATCAATGCAGAAAGAAAACTGAGGTTCGCGTGATAATGTCTTCCTTATATTGCGATACCATACGGCAATAAATATGAAACTTCTCTAAAAAACTGTAATAACCAAACCTACGTTCCTGTTACACATTTGACACAAGTATTACAGAATAATATTTTTCAGAATTAACTGCACAGTTCTACCAAAATTTCCAATTGAAAATTCGAGCTTGAAAACTCAGGCCGAAACTCT
>JAJHZJ010001035.1:0-77361 GCA_023548195.1 Bettongia penicillata ogilbyi | reverse complement strand
CATTCATTTCATGCTCTGTGCCTCAGTATGTTACTTTGTAAGCCAAATCACCTCACTCTTCGATTCGCAACTCTTCTTGCTCAACAAGGTATTTGTCTCTCTTCAAAGGCCTGGGATAATCTCCAAAGCTCCACACTTACACTTACTTAAGGATCCTCTGAGCTCTACAAGTTCTTCCTCTGAGTAGTCTTTTTCCGTATTCTCCCAAACTCAGGCTGGTACTGGAGAACACAGGAAGAAATGGAGTTTTCCTTCAACTGAGAAAGAGTTTCTCTGGAAAACCACCACCTAGCGTTATCTCTCATGGCGATAAGGTCTGAGAAGCTTTCCCAAGAAGGTCAGGAAATGAGGAAACAAAGCCTTCACCCTAGGAACGTCATCTACTTAGGCAACCCTAGAGAACAAATGAGTTGAAACAACTCACAACACTCACACCCTTGCAGGACATAAAACAAAACCACCAAATCCATCAACATTTCCACGGATAAGCAAGAAAGGCCAGCAGAAAGACACAGAAAGGAAAACTTTTCAAAACAATGTAGGTGGTATCAGATACATGGGAGTCTAGCAATCGTGAGAAATTCAGGATCTCTAAGAGCACCAAACACTTGTCACGCAGAGAAAGTCAGGTCCATAAAAATGGATGAAGATATCACTTATTGTAGGAAGGCAGAGGTAAAAAAAAAAAGGCGAATGACCATTCTTCCAAAATCAATCAGTGCTATCCAATCCAACAATTAAAATGACCTTAAGGACCTGGCAAAAGAGAAAAAAAAAAAACATTTGCAATTAGAAGAGGTCGAGAATGGCCAAGGAACGGATGACAAGAAAGGGTCACCAAGCACCCCAGATATCAAATTGGATCATACAGCAGCAGTCATCCCAAGGATCTGGAACTGGGATCTCCTCATGAGACAAGACAGTTGGGCTGGCCACTGGATTAGTCACACGGATGCGGCCATAACTGATCATCAGGATCCAGTATTAGATGGAACCAAAGAGTGAAAGTCATGGCAAAAGGCCTCAGTATTACCGAGAATCCTTCTGGGAAAACAGCAAAGGAATATGAAAAGCCTAGGTGTAGAATAACATCTTCAAGAGAAGGCTCAGATTGCTACAGCGTTTAGGCAAAAAAGAGGCTTATATCACAAGCAAATGTGGATAGCATGGGCTGCTTTAAACTGTCACATCTATTTAAAGGGAAAGAATCAGGATAAACGAATGGTTAACCGGCTTTCAGAGATGTGAAACTTGTCACTTTGACAATAGAGATGCATCATTTCTTGCACAGTGCGGCTGTGATTGACAGAACAGTAGAAAGCTGGCAAAAACGTTTTAAATCACCTCTCTCTGATACATGCCTTCTTTCTCCGATAAGGAGAGAATTGAGTGAAATTTATAAAAAAAAAAAATACTGCGTAAATGGGAAAGGATAGGAAAAGTCCCTCTCCAGAGGAACAAATCAAAGGCACCGATAATCAGGTCTGCTCAGCGTGATGCCCCTGTATACAGGGAAAGTATGGTATTCGGCAAATGACCGGAAATTTGTACGCAGGCCGTAGGAAGGGGGACCCCATCGTGAAGACAGACGTCCACAACAGTGGGGGGCCCAAGGAGACGCTGGGGGGCCAGAATCCCTGGCACGAAGCCACCATCAGTCCAGGGACGTCACTGAATCGAAAGGAGGACAGCGCAGTCTACACTCTGCTGAGCTACCTTCAGGATGTGGCCTCTGTCGCAGTAGCTTACTTTTCAGGCCACACACACCCGGAGTGCAGTCATCCACGTAAGGGCGGTGATGACTGGCTCTGGCAGAGAGAGCAGACACCTTTCCCCATACCATACGTCGGCCTACAGAAGCAACACTGCTTCCATGCCAAACAAGGGAGGAAGGGAAATGGCCTGAAATCGACGCAAAGGCAAGGAGGAGGAGAGTTTTCGGAATAATGTCCGTGGAAAGTCTGGCTTCGTAGCAGGGGGCCCTTAGCTGCACTCTGACCCAGCTTCCTTCACCTTTGTCCGCCATCACTTTGCTGGCATTAGAAACACCGGGGATGGGAAGGGGCAGCGCAAGTCAGCCCTATTGCCCTCAGCTCAAAACCGTGCAGGGAAACGTTTCTACTCTCTCTGCCACAGCCCTGCCTCAGTGCCCTTAGTTCAGCAAGTGAATCCTGGGTTGATCTGGCCTGCCCATTCACATCTTCTCCGATACCTTCACCTTGAACGTCCCGGGGTGCTCGTGGTGGGGAATTGAGGGCTAACTGCTCTGTGCCTAAACACCCTTGCATTTTCGAACTTTAGCAAAATCTCGTTGGAGGAGCTGGGGAAATCGGACCCATGTGCAACCATGGCATTGTTGGAAAGATTTCTCCTTCTCTTTGGACTTTTATAGATTTCAGGCCATTCTCCTGCCTCTGCTCAAGGTCCGAGTGGCTCAATGTCTCATAGCAGCTGCTCCTTGCCTTGCAAGGCCTCATGTGCGTAATATTCTGTAGTTTGCTTCTCTCTTTCTCTTGTTCTAGCTGTTCCTCCGTCTGCCTCTGTATCTCCAGGTATGCCTTTCTTTTGTTGTCTGTCTCTCAGTCGATACAACATGCCCGCCTGCGTCCGTAAGTGTGCGTTTGGTGGGATGTCTTGATACGTGTTTGCCACTGGCCGAATTCGACCTGCTGCTAGCTGCCAGCCTAGGACAAATGGCGGGAACAAGCACTTTCCCTGCCCTGATCTTGCTATCCAAATGGTGGCCAAAGAAGGAAGTGTGTAAGGGAATTGCCAAGCCCCAGCCTCTTGCAAGGCATTCACTAGTCACGACTCAGGTCAACTGAGGGAAGACTGGTAGGGCATGAACAAGATGGCGCTGGGAGGAAATGTTCCGCCCCTGTTGGGCTCCAGGCTATTTTCCCAGGCATTTCTGAAAACAAAGAAGCCCAAAAATGTTTTTCTTTCTAGGGGCTACGTGTCCAGCCTTGGGCAGTCCTGGCTTCATGTAAATGACATCCATAGAAGGGCACACTAATAGCTGATAGGTACAATTAGGGCCCTGGTGTCAGAAAAGAGATAAAAGCACTGCTCACTGCTTGAATCAACTGAGTTCTTACTATCTTGTCTTCCCCCTCAGTCACTGCTTACAGGGAAACTCCACCAGGGCCTACAGGGCTCTGTTGGTCAGATAAGCCTGTGGGCTTGAGAGATGGGGCTCAGACTCCCGGGGTCCCTAACACAAGTGGGCTCCTGGCTGTTTACTGAGGATTCCAGGTTCCCTTGGCAACGACAATGGCAAGCAGTGATTAGGACCTAGCACGTGCTGCCCTGCTCTCCACTCAAACTGGACTCTAGAGCGATTCTATTCGACCAAAGGTAAGGGAGCAAACTTGATTTGTATTTCCATTGGCAAAGGTGTGCATCCCTGGGCCTACTCTCTTTGAGTAAGCCAGGGTCAGAAGGACTCCTGGCCGGGTCCCTGTGCTTTTGGGCGCAGTGGTCTTCAAAGACTCTTTACGGTCCCACAATTACATCGAACAAAGGTTTGTCCTTAGCCACCACTTCTCCTGGCCGAGGAAACCAGCTAGCCTCAGTCATTCATTCGGTGGCAGTGTGTGGAGGTGTGCTGGCCAGGCAAGGACCGGACATGGGCCAGGATGCAACGGGAGGCCGTGGCCTTCTTCTGCAACTGGCCTCTGCAGTTGTGCACTTGGAGGGCAGACTCCTTAAGAAACAGTCAGGGAAGGAACCTTTCAAATGTAGGGGAGACAACGTAAGGAAATCAACCCGGGGGCGGGGTGCACCCGGGGAACAGGAACTCCTCCTATTGATTATGGGTCTGTTCCGCTGGAAAATGGACAGCCGCAGAGCTCCTCCCTCACAGAGGGCGTTCACAGTTTGTGTTCCCATGCTTCCTGTACCTGTTTCGGTCCATAAACACTAAACTGTTTTCACACCGTCGAGGTAGGTTCAATGGTCTTCATTCATAGCAGAGCACATCGCAGACATAGTGGGGGGCCTCGATTTTTCACTTTTGGCTGAATCGGTTTTAATATTCACTACCAACTTTAAATTAATCTGTCATTTCTACATTTTCTGAAACCAAGATTGGAAGGCACGGTTTGTTTCGGTTTTTCTCCCAACAGCCTGAATTCTATGGGTCTGGATATCGCCATCGACGCCATCCTGGCTGTCACCTGCAGCATCAGCATCCGGCCTGAGAGCCCCAGAAAGCTGATCCCCAGATTCTTCCGCTGCCTCATCCTCTCACTCCGCGTGCGCCTGATTTTCCTCATGCTCCCCCTCTTCCTCCGCCACCTCTTCCTCTTCTTTATCCCGCTATCCCTCCTTCTCCTATTTCCCCAAAGGTTGATGAACCACACCCTTGAACTTCTAAGAGGGAACCCCCGGGAATTTTGTCCACCTGCCTGATCTTCCCGAGATCCTCCTCATCCTCCTCTGGCTTCCAGTACAATCAGTTATTCTATTGTAACATTCGGTAATGTTTCTTTGTATTTACTGCCATTCATTTCATGCTCTATGCCTCAGTATGTTACTTTGTAAGCCAAATCACCTCACTCTTCGATTCGCAACTCTTCTTGCTCAACAAGGTATTTGTCTCTCTTCAAAGGCCTGGGATAATCTCCAAAGCTCCACACTTACACTTACTTAAGGATCCTCTGAGCTCTACAAGTTCTTCCTCTGAGTAGTCTTTTTCCGTATTCTCCCAAACTCAGGCTGGTACTGGAGAACACAGGAAGAAATGGAGTTTTCCTTCAACTGAGAAAGAGTTTCTCTGGAAAACCACCACCTAGCGTTATCTCTCATGGCGATAAGGTCTGAGAAGCTTTCCCAAGAAGGTCAGGAAATGAGGAAACAAAGCCTTCACCCTAGGAACGTCATCTACTTAGGCAACCCTAAAGAACAAATGAGTTGAAACAACTCACAACACTCACACCCTTGCAGGACATAAAACAAAACCACCAAATCCATCAACGTTTCCACGGATAAGCAAGAAAGGCCAGCAGGAAGACACACAAAGGAAAACTTTTCAAAACAACGTAGGTGGTATCAGATACATGGGAGCCTAGCAATCGTGAGAAATTCAGGATCTCTAAGAGCACCAAACACTTGTCACGCAGAGAAAGTCAGGTCCATAAAAATGGATGAAGATATCACTTATTGTAGGAAGACAGAGGTAAAAAAGAAAAGGCGAATGACCATTCTTCCAAAATCAATCAGTGCTATCCAATCCAACAATTAAAATGACCTTAAGGACCTGGCAAAAGAGAAAAAAAAAACATTTGCAATTAGAAGAGGTCGAGAATGGCCAAGGAACGGATGACAAGAAAGGGTCACCAAGCACCCCAGATATCAAATTGGATCATACAGCAGCAGTCATCCCAAGGATCTGGAACTGGGATCTCCTCATGAGACAAGACAGTTGGGCTGGCCACTGGATTAGTCACACGGATGCGGCCATAACTGATCATCAGGATCCAGTATTAGATGGAACCAAAGAGTGAAAGTCATGGCAAAAGGCCTCAGTATTACCGAGAATCCTTCTGGGAAAACAGCAAAGGAATATGAAAAGCCTAGGTGTAGAATAACATCTTCAAGAGAAGGCTCAGATTGCTACAGCGTTTAGGCAAAAAAGAGGCTTATATCACAAGCAAATGTGGATAGCATGGGCTGCTTTAAACTGTCACATCTATTTAAAGGGAAAGAATCAGGATAAACGAATGGTTAACCGGCTTTCAGAGATGTGAAACTTGTCACTTTGACAATAGAGATGCATCATTTCTTGCACAGTGCGGCTGTGATTGACAGAACAGTAGAAAGCTGGCAAAAACGTTTTAAATCACCTCTCTCTGATACATGCCTTCTTTCTCCGATAAGGAGAGAATTGAGTGAAATTTATAAAAAAAAAAATACTGCCTTAATGGGAAAGGATAGGAAACGTCCCTCTCCAGAGGAACAATTCCAAGGCACCGATAATCAGGTCTGCTCAGCGTGATGGCACTGTATACAGGGAAAGTATGGTATTCGGCAAATGACCGGAAATTTGTACGCAGGCCGTAGGAAGGGGGACCGAACGTGGAGACAGACATCCACAACAGTTGGGGGCCCAAGAAGACGCTGGGGGGCCAGAATCCCTGGCACGAAGCCACCATCAGTCCAGGGACGTCACTGAATCGAAAGGAGGACAGCGCAGTCTACACTCTGCTGAGCTACCTTCAGGATGTGGCCTCTGTCGCAGTAGCTTACTTTTCAGGCCACACACACCCGGAGTGCAGTCATCCACGTAAGGGCGGTGATGACTGGCTCTGGCAGAGAGAGCAGACACCTTTCCCCATACCATACGTCGGCCTACAGAAGCAACACTGCTTCCATGCCAAACAAGGGAGGAAGGGAAATGGCCTGAAATCGACGCAAAGGCAAGGAGGAGGAGAGTTTTCGGAATAATGTCCGTGGAAAGTCTGGCTTCGTAGCAGGGGGCCCTTAGCTGCACTCTGACCCAGCTTCCTTCACCTTTGTCCGCCATCACTTTGCTGGCATTAGAAACACCGGGGATGGGAAGGGGCAGCGCAAGTCAGCCCTATTGCCCTCAGCTCAAAACCGTGCAGGGAAACGTTTCTACTCTCTCTGCCACAGCCCTGCCTCAGTGCCCTTAGTTCAGCAAGTGAATCCTGGGTTGATCTGGCCTGCCCATTCACATCTTCTCCGATACCTTCACCTTGAACGTCCCGGGGTGCTCGTGGTGGGGAATTGAGGGCTAACTGCTCTGTGCCTAAACACCCTTGCATTTTCGAACTTTAGCAAAATCTCGTTGGAGGAGCTGGGGAAATCGGACCCATGTGCAACCATGGCATTGTTGGAAAGATTTCTCCTTCTCTTTGGACTTTTATAGATTTCAGGCCATTCTCCTGCCTCTGCTCAAGGTCCGAGTGGCTCAATGTCTCATAGCAGCTGCTCCTTGCCTTGCAAGGCCTCATGTGCGTAATATTCTGTAGTTTGCTTCTCTCTTTCTCTTGTTCTAGCTGTTCCTCCGTCTGCCTCTGTATCTCCAGGTATGCCTTTCTTTTGTTGTCTGTCTCTCAGTCGATACAACATGCCCGCCTGCGTCCGTAAGTGTGCGTTTGGTGGGATGTCTTGATACGTGTTTGCCACTGGCCGAATTCGACCTGCTGCTAGCTGCCAGCCTAGGACAAACGGTGGGAACAAGCACTTTCCCTGCCCTGATCTTGCTATCCAAATGGTGGCCAAAGAAGGAAGTGTGTAAGGGAATTGCCAAGCCCCAGCCTCTTGCAAGGCATTCACTAGTCACGACTCAGGTCAACTGAGGGAAGACTGGTAGGGCATGAACAAGATGGCGCTGGGAGGAAATGTTCCGCCCCTGTTGCGTTCCAGGGTATTTTCCCAGGCATTTCTGAAAACAAAGAAGCCCAAAAATGTTTTTCTTTCTAGGGGCTACGTGTCCAGCCTTGGGCAGTCCTGGCTTCATGTAAATGACATCCATAGAAGGGCACACTAATAGCTGATAGGTACAATTAGGGCCCTGGTGTCAGAAAAGAGATAAAAGCACTGCTCACTGCTTGAATCAACTGAGTTCTTACTATCTTGTCTTCCCCCTCAGTCACTGCTTACAGGGAAACTCCACCAGGGCGTATAGGGATCTGTTGGTCAGTAAGCCTGTGGGCTTGAGAGATGGGGCTCAGATTCCCCGGGTCCCTAACACAAGTGGGCTCCTGGCTGTTTACTGAGGATTCCAGGTCCCCTTGGCAACGACAATGGCAAGCAGTGATTAGGACCTAGCACGTGCTGCCCTGCTCTACACTCATACTGGACACTAGAGCGATTCTATTCGACCAAAGATGAGGGAGCTAACTTGATTTGTATTTCCATTGGCAAAGGTGTTCATCCCTGGGCCTACTCTCTTTGAGGAAGCCAGGGTCAGAAGGAGTCCTGGCCGGGTCCCTGAGCTTTTGGGCGCAATGGGCTTCAAAGACTCTTTACGGTCCCACACTTACATTGAACAAAGGTTTTTCCTCAGCCACCGCTTCTCCTGGCGAAGAAACCAGCTAGCCTCAGTCACTCATTCGGTGGCAGTGTATGGAGGGGTGCTGGCCATGCAAGGACCGGACATGGACCAGGATGCAACGGGAGGCCGTGGCCTTCTTCTTCAACTGGCCTCTGCAGTTGCGCACTTGGAGGGCAGACTCCTTAAGAAGCGGTCAGGGAAGGAACCTTTCAAATGTAGGGGAGAAAACGTAAGGAAATCAACCCGGGGGCGGGGGGCATCTGGGGAACAGGAACTCCTCCTATTGATTATGGGTCTGTTCCGCTGGAAAATGGACAGCCGAAGAGCTCCTCCCTCACAGAGGGAGTTCACAGTTTGTGTTCCCATGGTTCCTGTACCTGTTTCGGTCCATAAACACTAAACTGTTTTCACACCGTCAAGGTAGGTTCAATGGTCTTCATTCATAGCAGAGCACATTGCAGACACAGTGGGGGGCTCGATTTTTCCCTGTTGGCTCAAACGATTTTAATGTTCACTACCAACTTTAAATTAAACTGTCATTTCTAGCTTTTCTGAGACCACGATGGGATCGCACGGTTTGTTTTGGTTTTTCTCTCAACAGGCTGAATTCTATGGGTCTGGATATCACCATCAATGCCATCCCGGCTGTCACCTGCAGCATCAGCATCCGGGCTGAGAGCCCCAGAAAGCTGATCCCCAGCTTCTTCTGCTGCCTCATCCTCTTGCTCCGCATTCGCCTGCTTTTCCTCATGCTCCCCCTCTTGCTCCGCCACCTCTTCCTCTTCTTTATCCCGCTTTCCCTCCTTCTCCTCTTTCCCCAGAGGTTGATGAACCACACCCTTGAACTTCCAAGAGGGAACCCCCGGGAATTTTGTCCACCTGCCTGATCTTCCAGAGATCCCCCTCATCCTCCTCTGGCCTCCAGTACAATTAGTTATTCTATTGTAACATTCGGTAATGTTTCTTTGTGTTTACTGCCATGCCTTTCTTCCTGTGTGCGTCAGGATGTTACTTTGTAAGCCTATTCACCTCACTCATTAGATTTTCAACTCTTCTTGCTGAACAAGATATTTGCCTCTCTTCAAAGGCCTGGGATAATCTCCAAAGCTCCGCACTTACACTTACTTAAGTATTCTCTGAGCTCTGCAAGTTCTTCATCTGAGGACCCCTTTTCCGTGTTCTCCCAACCTCAGGCTGGTACTGGAGAACACAGGAAGAAATGGAGTTTTCCTTAAACTGAGAAACAGTTTCTGGGAAAAACCACCACCTAGCGTTATCTCTCATGGGGATAAGGTCTGAGAAGCCTTCCCAAGAAGGTCAGGAAATGAGGAAACAAAGCCTTCACTCTTGGAACATCATCTACTTAGGGAACCCTAGAGAACAAATGAGTTGAAACAACTCACAACACTCACACCCTTGCAGGACATAAAACAAAACCACCACATCAATCAACGTTTCCACGGATAAGCAAGAAAGCCCAGCAGGAAGACACACAAAGGAAAACTTTTCACAACAACATAGGTCGTATGAGACACATGGGAGCCTAGCAACCGTGAGAAATCATGTATTCTAAGAACACCAAACACTTGTCAGGGAGAGAAAGACAGGTCCATAAAAATGGATGAAGATATCACTTATTGTAGGACATCAGAGGTAAAAAAAAAAAAGGCAAATGACCATTCTTCCAAAATCAATCAGTGCTACCCAATGAAACAATTAAAATGACTTTAAGGACCTGGCTAAATAAAAGAAAAAATCATTTGGAATTACAAGAGATCGAGAATGGCCAAGGAATGAATGAGAAAAAAGGGTCACTAAGCACCCCAGATCTCAACCTACATCATGCAACAGCAGTCATCCCAAGGATCTGGAACTGGGATCTCCTCATGGGACAAGGCAGCGCAGCAGGACACTTGATTAGTCACACGTACGCGGCCGTAATTGATCATCAGGATCCAGTATTGGATGGAACCAAGGGGTGAAAGACAAGGGAAAAGCACTCAGTATTACCTACAATCCTTCTGGATAAACAGCAAAGGAATATGAAAAGCTTAGGTGTACAATAACATCTTCAAGTCTTAGCCAAGAAAAGGCTCAGATTGCTACAGGGTTTAGGAAAAGAGAGGCTGATATCACAAACAAATGAGGAGAGCATGGGCTGGATTAAGCGTCACATCTTGTTAGAAGGAAAGAATAAGGATAAAAGAATGGTTAACCAGCATTAAGAGATGTGAAACTTGTCACTTTGACAATAGAGATGCGTCATTTTTTGCACAGTCTGGCTGTGATTGGCAGGACAGTAGAAAGCTGGCAAAAATGTTTTAAATCACCTCTCTCTGACACATGCCTTCTTTCTCTGATAAGGAGAGAATTGATTGAAATTTATAAAAAAAAAAATACTCCATAAATGTGAAAGGATAGGAAAAGTCCCTCTCCAGAGGAACAAATCAAAGGCACCGATAATCAGGTCTGCTCAGCGTGATGCCACTGTATACAGGGAAAGTATGATATTCGGCAAATAACCTGAACTTTGTACGCAGGCGGTAGGAAGGGGGACCCCAACCTGGGGACAGACGTCCACAACAGTGGGGGGCCCAAGAAGACGCTGGGGGGCCAGAATCGCTGGCAGGAAGCCACCATCAGTCCAGGGATGTCACTGAATCGAAAGGAGGACAGGGCAGTCTATACTCTGCCGAGGTACTTCCAGAATGTGGCGTGAGTCGCAATATCTTATTTTTCAGGCCACGCACATCCGGAGTGCAGTCATCCACGTAAGGGCGGTGATGATGCGCCCCGACAGGGAGAGTAGACACCTTTCCCCATACCATACGTCGGCCTACAGAAGCAACACTGCTTCCACGCCAAACAAGGGAGGAAGGGAAATGCCCTGAAATGGACGCAAAGGCAAGGAGGAGGACAGTTTTCGGAATAATGTCCGTGGAAAGACTGGCTTCACAGCAGGGGTCCCATAGCTGCACTCTGACCCAGCTTCCTTTACCTTTCTCCGCCGTCACTTTGGCGGCATTCGAAACCCCGGGGATGGGAAGGGGCAGTGCAATCAGCCCTATTGCCCTCAGCTCAAAAACCGTGCAGGGAAACATATCTACTCTTTCTGTCACAGCCCTGCCTCAGCTCCCTCAGTTCACCAAGTGAATCCTGGGTTCATTTAGACTGCCCATTCACATCTTCGCCGATGCCTTCACCTTGAACATCCCGGGGTGCTCTTGGTGGGGAATTGAGGCCTAACTGCGCTGTGCCTAAACACCCTTGCACTTTCGAACTTTAGGAAAATCTCGCTGGAGGAGCTGGGGAAACTGGGTCCATAGTGCAACCATGGCATTTTTGGAAACATTTCCCCTTCTCTTTGGACTTTTCTAGCTTTCAGGCCATTCTCCTGCCTTTGCTCAAGATACGAGAGACTCAATGTCTCATGGCAGCTGCTCCTTGCCTTGCAAGGCCCCATGTGCGTAATGTTCTGTAGTTTGCTTCTCTCTTTCTTTTGTTCTAGCTGTTCCTCCGCCTGCCTCTGTTTCTCCAGGTATGCCTTTCTTTTGTTGTCTGTCTCTCTGTCGATACAACATGCCCACCTGCATATGTAAGTGTGAGTTTGGTGGGATGTCTTGATACATGTTTGCCACTGGCCGAATTCGACCTGTTGCTAGCTGCCAGCCCAGGACAAACGGCGGGAACAAGCCCTTTCCCTGCCCTGCCCTTGCTATCCAAATAGTGGCCAGAGAAGGAAGTGTGCAAAGGAATTGCCAAGCCCCAGCCTCTTGCAAGGCATTCAGTAGACACGACTCAGTTCAACTGAGGGAAGACTGGTAAGACATGAACAAGATGGCGCTGGGAGGAAGGGCTCCGCCCCTGTTTGGTTCCAGGCTATTTTCCCAGGATTTTCTGAGAACCAAGAAGCCCAAAAATGTTTTTCTTTCTAGGGGCTACGTGTGCAGCCTTGGGCAGTCCTGGCTTCAGGTAAATGACATCCATAGACGGCAAACTACTAGCTGATAGGGTCACTTCGGGCCCTGGTGTCAGAAAAGAGATCAAAGCACTGCTCACTGCTTGAATCAACTGAGTTCCTACTATCTTGCTTTCCCCCTCAGTCACTGCTTACAGGGATACTCCACCAGGGACTACAGGTCTCTGTTGGTCAGATAAGCCTGTGGGCTTGAGAGTTGGGGCTCAGACTCCCGGGGTCCCTAACACAAGTGGGCTCCCGGATGTTTAATAATGATTCCAGGTTCCCTTGGCAACGACAATGGCAAGCAGTGATTAGGACCTAGCACGTGCTGCCCTGCTCTACACTCAAACTGGACTCTAGAGCGATTCTATTCGACCAAAGATGAGGGAGCTAACTTGATTTCTATTTCCATTGGCAAAGGTGTGCACCCCTGGGCCTACTCCCTTTGAGTAAGCCAGGGTCAGAAGGACTCCTGGACGGGTGCCTGAGTTTTTGGGCGCAGTGGGCTTCAAAGACTCTTTACGGTCCCACAATTACATTGAACAAAGGTTTTTCCTCAGCCACCGCTTCTCCTGGCGAAGAAACCAGCTAGCCTCAGTCACTCATTCGGTGGCAGTGTGTGGAGGTGTGCTGGCCATGCAAGGACCGGACATGGGCCAGGATGCAACGGGAGGCCGTGGCCTTCTTCTTCAACTGGCCTCTGCAGTTGCGCACTTGGAGGGCAGACTCCTAAAGAAGCAGTCAGGGAAGGAACCTTTCAAATGTAGGGGAGACAACGTAAGGAAATCAACCCGGGGGCGGGGGGTACCCGGGGAACAGGAACTCCTCCTATTGATTATGGGTCTGTTGCGCTTGAAAATGGACAGCCGCAGAGCTCCTCCCTCACAGAGGGATTTCACATTTTGTGTTCCCATGGTTCCTGTACCTGTTTCGGTCCATAAACACTAAACTGTTTTCACACTGTCGAGGTAGGTTCAATGGTCTTCATTCATAGCAGAGCACATTGCAGACACAGTGGGTGCTTTGATTTTAACTTTTGCCTGAATCGGTTTTAATGTTCACTACCAAATTTAAATTAATCCGTCATTTCTACATTTTCTAAAACCACGATTGGAAGGCACGGTTTGTTTTGGTTTTTCTCTCAACAGGCTGAATTCTATGGGTCTGGATATCACCATGGACGCCATCCTGGCTGTCACCTGCAACATCAGCATCCGGCCTGAGAGCCCCAGAAAGCTGATCCCCAGCTTCTTCCGCTGCCTCATCCTCTCGCTCCACATGCGCCTGCTTTTCCTCATGCTCCCCCTCTTCCTCCGCCACCTCTTCCTCTTCTTTATCCCGCTATCCCTCCTTCTCCTATTTCCCCAGAGGTTTATGAACCACACCCTTAAACTTTTAAGAGGGAACCCCCGGGACTTTTGTCCATCTGCCTGATCTTCCAGATATCCTCCTCATCCTCCTCTGGCCTCCAGTACAATCACTTATTCTATTGTAACATTCGGTAATGTTTCTTTGTGTTTACTGCTATTTCTTTCATGCTCTGTGCCTCAGTATGTTACTTTGCAAGCCACATCACCTCACTCTTCCGATTCGCAACTCTTCTTGCTCAACAAGGTATTTGCCTCTCTTCAAAGGCCTGGGATAATCTCCAAAGCTCCACACTTACACTTACTTAAGGATTCTCTGAGCTCTACAAGTTCTTCCTCTGAGGAGCCCTTTTCCGTATTCTCCCAACCCCAGGCTGGTACTGGAGAACACAGGAAGAAATGGAGTTTTCCTTCAACTGAGAAACAGTTTCTCTGGAAAACCACCACCTAGCGTTATCTCTCATGGGGATAAGGTCTGAGAAGCCTTCCCAAGAAGGTCAGGAAATGAGGAAACAAAGTCTTCACTCTTGGAACATCATCTAGTTAGGGAACCCTAGAGAAAAAATGAGTTGAAACAACTCACAACACTCACACCCTTGCAGGACGTAAGTCAAAACCACCCAATCCATCGCCGTTTCCACGGATAAGAAAGAAAGGCCAGGGTGGCGGAGCCAAGATGGCGGAGTAGAACGACGCACGTTTACGAGCTCCAAAACCAAAGCCCATAGAATTAATTTAAAAAGAGACCCCCATAACTTCTGGGTCAATACAAGGTGTGCAGAAACGGAGTGGAAGAGATTTCCGTGCCAGAGAGCCCTGAAGAGCTATTCCTGGGGTCCGCTGCGCTCTGGAAAGCAGACGCCACCCCAACGCTGCCCTGGCCGCGGCACCAGAGAAGCTGACCCGAGCAGGCTTCAGGGACGGAAGCTCCCGCAACCGGGAAATTCCCTCCGCCCACAGAAGGTACAGGTCAGTGAGAAAGAATGCTGGGCTAGAGGAGGGTAGCAGAGCATCTCCGTGACTTGGGCCCCCTCAGCAAGAAGCGGCGGCAGCAGAGAAGGGGGAAGAAAGCGGCGGAGGCAGAGGGTCGGGCTTCGGCTGAGGCGGCAGCCGCCCGGGACTCAGGAATCCCCCAGCAGCAGGCAGGATCTTCATTACGGAAGGTATCTGCATGAACGGCTTGAGGGAGCTGATCCTGGGAGGCGGCCCTGCCCCCACCCTGCTCTATTACTGAAGGCCTCTGCATAAAGCCCCTTAGGGAACTGAGCCTGGGAGGCGGCCCTGCCTCCACCCCAGCGCCAGAACTAAAGCTTGCCGCGGAAAGCACATTTGAATCTCAGAGGCCAAGCACTAGCTGGGCGGAACAAGGCGGGGATGGAAAGGAATCTCACAAGTCAAGTAACTGGCTGGGAAAATGCCTAGAAAAGGGAAGAAAAATAAGACTATAGAGAGTTTTTTTCCAACAAATTCAAATGATCCCGACCTTCGGATCTGATGACGAGGACGTATTCTTGCCATCAGGGAAAGATGTGGAGGGTGGGGCCTCAGTTCCCCAGACACCCAAGGGGGGTGGCGGGTGGGCTCAGGCCTTGGAAGAGCTTAAAAAGGATTTTGAAAAGCAAGTTAGACAGGTGGAGGAAAAACTGGGAAGAGAAATGACAGAGATGCAAGAAAAGTATGAAAAACGGGTCAATACCTTGGTAAAGGAGACCCAAAAAAATGCTGAGGAAATTAACACCTTGAAAAATAGACTCACTCAATTGGCAAAAGAGGTTCAAAAAGCCAATGAGGAGAAGAATGCATTCAAAAGCAGAATGAGCCAAATGGAAAAAGAGGCTCAAAAGCTCACTGAATTTAATAGTTCTCCCAAAATTAGAATGGAACAGATGGAGTCTAATGACTTTAGGAGAAATCAAGAAATCACCAAACAAAACCAAAAGAACGAAAAAATGGAAGAGAATGTGAAATATCTCATGGGAAAAACAACTGACCTGGAAAATAGATCCAGGAGAGACAATTTAAAAATTATGGGACTACCTGAAAGCCATGATCAAAAAAAGAGCCTAGACATCATCTTCCATGAAATTATCAAGGAAAATTGCCCTGACATTCTAGAACCAGAGGGAAAAATAAGTATGGAAAGAATCCATCGATCACTACCTGAAAGATATCCAAAAAAAGAAACTCCTAGGAACATTATGGCCAAATTCCAGAATTCCCAGCTCAAGGAAAAATTCTTGCAAGCACCTAGAAAGAAACAATTCCAGTAGTGTGGAAATACAATCAGGATAACTCAAGATCTAGCAGCTTCTACATTAAAGGATCGAAGGGCGTGGAATAGGATATTCCAGAAGGCAAAGGAACTAGGACTCAAACCTAGAATCACCTACCCAGCTAAACTGAGTATAATACTTCAAGGGAAAATATGGTCTTTCAATGAAACAGAGGACTTTCAATGATTCTTAATGAAAAGACCAGAGCTGAAAAGAAAATTTGACTTTCAAACACAAGAATGAGAAGCATGAGAAAGGAAACAGCAAAGAGGAGTCTTAAGGGACTTACTAGAAGTGAACTGTTTACATTCATACAGGAAAGACAATATTTCTAACTCTTTAAACTTTTCAGTATCTGGGTAGTTGGTGGGACCACACATACACATGTACACGCATGCACACACATACAGACAAGCACTCATACAGAGATAGAGAGCACAGGTTGAACTGAATAGGATGGCACCATACCTTAAAAGAAATTAAGGTAAATGGTGAGAAAGAAATGCAGTGGGAGGAAAGAGGGGGGAAATGGAAGGGGGTAACTATATGTCATTTAAGAGGCAGGTAGGAGTTTTTTTTAGTGGAGGGAAAAAGAGGAGAGCTGAGAAAAAAAAAAGAAACAAAAAACAAGAAGTTTACCCTCATCACATATGACTAAACGAAGGAGTGAAATGCACACTCCTTTTGGTATGAAAACCTATCTTACAGTATAAGAAAGTGGGGGAGAAGGAGATATTGCAAGGGGGGGGGATGATGGAAGGGAGGGCAAAGGGAGGAGGGAGCAATTTGAAGTCAACACTTGGGGAGGGACAGGATCAAAAGACAGAAGAGAAACAATGAGGGGCAGGTTAGGAGGGATGGTAATCAGTTAGTCTTACACAACACGACTATCAGGGAGGTCATTTGCAAAACTACACAGATATGGCCTATATTGAATTGCCTGCCGTCCAAAAGGGAATGGGTGGGGAGGTAGGGATGGGGAGAATTTGAAACTCAAAGTTTTAGGAACAAATGTTTAGGATTGTTATTGCAACTAGGAAGGAAGACTTACAGTTAAAGAGGAATAGAAAGTCATCTGGCGCTAGAGGAGAAAAGAGAAGATGGAGACAAGAGAAGGGAGGGATAACAGAAGAGAGGCAGGTTGGAGATAGGGAAAATTAGATTGCTTGGGGTATTGGGGTGGGGGGAGGGGACAAAAGGGGAGAAAATTTGGAATCCAAAAATTTGTGAAAATGACTGTAAAAAGTTAAATGAATAAATAAATTTAAAAAAAAAAACAAAAAAAAAAAGAAAGAAAGGCCAGCAGGAGGACACACAAAGAAAAACTTTTCAAAACAACATATGTGGCATCAGATACATGGGAGCCTAGCAACCGTGAGAAATTCAGGTACTCTAAGAGTACCAAACACTTGTCAGGCAGAGAAAGGATTGTCCATAAAAATGGATGAAGATATCACTTACTTGTAGGTAGGCAGAGGTAAAAGAAAAAAAGGCAAATGACCATTCTTCCAAAATCAATCAGTGCTATCCAATCCAACAATTAAAATGACTTTAAGGACCTCGCAAAATAAAAGAAAAAATCACTGGGAATTACAAGAGGTCGAGAATGGCCAAGGAACGGATGACAAGAAAGGGTCACCAAGCACCCCAGATCTCCAACTGTATCATACAGCAAAAGTCATCCCAAGGATCTGGAACTGGGATCTCCTCATGAGACAAGACAGTGGGGCAGGGCACTGGATTAGTCACACGGACGCGGCCATAACTGATCATCAGGATCCAGTATTAGATGGAACCAAAGAGTGAAAGACATGGCAAAAGCACTCAGTATTACCGAGAATCCTTCTGGGAAAACAGCAAAGGAATATGAAAAGCCTAGGTGTACAATAACATCATCAAGTATTAGCCAAGAGAAGGCTCAGATTGCTACAGCGTTTAAGCAAAAAAGAGGCTGATATCACAAGCAAATGAGGAGAGCATGGGCTGGTTTAAAATGTCACATCTATTTAGAAGGAAAGAATCAGGATAAAAGAATGGTTAACCGGCTTTCAGAGATGTGAAACTTCTCACTTTGACAATAGAGATGCATCATTTCTTGCACAGTGCGGCTGTGATTGGCAGAACAGTAGAAAGCTGGCAAAAATGTTATAATCACCGCTCTCTGATACATGCCTTCTTTCTCCGATAAGGAGAGAATTGAGTGAAATTTATAAAAAAAAATACTGCGTAAATGGGAAAGGATAGGAAACGTCCCTCTCCAGAGAAACAAATCAAAGGCACCGATAATCAGGTGTGCTCAGCGTGATGGCACTGTATACAGGGAAAGTATGTTATTTGACAAATGACCGGAAATTTGTACGCAGGCCGTAGGAAGGGGGACCCCAACGTGGAGACAGACGTCCACAACAGTTGGTGGCCCAAGAAGTCGCTGGGGTGCCAGAATCCCTGGCAGGAAGCCACCATCAGTCCAGGGACGTCACTGAATCGAATGGAGGACAGCGCAGTCTACACTCTGCTGAAGTACCTCCAGGACGTGGCCTCTGCCGCAGTAGCTTATTTTTCAGGCCACACACACCCGGAGTGCAGTCATCCACGTAAGGGCGGTGATGACTGGCTCTGGCAGAGAGAGCAGACACCTTTCCCCATACCATACGTCGGCCTAAGGAAGCAACACTGCTTCCACGCCAAACAAGGGAGGAAGGGAAATGGCCCGAAATCGACGCAAATGCAAGGAGGAGGACAGTTTTCGGAATAATGTCCGTGGAAAGACTGGCTTCGCAACAGGGGGCCCTTAGTTGCACTCTGACCCAGCTTCCTTTGCCTTTGTGCGCCATCACTTTGCGGGCATTCGAAACCCCGGGGATGGGAAGGGGCAGCGCAAGTCAGCCCTATTGCCCTCAGCTCACAAACCGTGCAGGGAAACGTTTCTACTCTCTCTGCCACAGCCCAGCCTCAGCTCCCTTAGTTCAGCAAGTGAATCCTGGGTTGATCTGGCCTGCCCATTCACATCTTCGCCGATACCTTCACCTTGAATGTCCCGGGGTGCTTGTAGTGGGGAATTGAGGCCTAACTGCGCTGTGCCTAAACACCCTTGCATTTTCGAACTTTCACCTGAGGACCCCTTTTCCGTGTTCTCCCAACCTCAGGCTGGTACTGGAGAACCCAGGAAGAAATGGAGTTTTCCTTCAACTGAGAAACAGTTTCTGGGGAAAACCACCACCTAGCATTATCTCTCATGGGGATAAGGTCTGAGAAGCCATCCCAAGAAGGTCAGGAAATGAGGAAACAAAGCCTTCACTCTTGGAACATCATCTACTTATGCAACCCTAGAGAACAAATGAGTTGAAACAACTCACAACACTCACACCCTTGCAGGACATAAAACAAAACCACCAAATCCATCAACGTTTCCACGGATAAGCAAGAAAGGCCAACAGGAAGAGACACAATGGAAAACTTTTCACAACAACGTAGGTGGTATCAGATACAAGGGAACCTAGCAACTGTGAGAAATTCCGGTACTCTAAGAGCACCAAACATTTGTCACGCAGAGAAAGTCCGGTCCATAAAAATGGATGAAGATATCACTTACTTGTAGGTAGTCACAGGTAAAAAAAAAAAAAAAGGCAAATGACCATTCTTCAAAAATCAGTCAGTGCTATCGAATCAAACAACTAAAATGACTTTAAGGCCCTGGCAAAATAAAAGAAAAAATCATCTGGAATTGCAAGAGGTCGAGAATGGCCAAGGAACGGGTGACAAGAAAGGGTCAGTAAGCACCCCAGATCTCAAACTGCGTCATACAGCAGCACTCATCCCAAGGATCTGGAACTGGGATCTCCTCATGGGTCAAGACAGGGGGCAGGACACTTTATTAGTCACACGGACGCGGCCGTAACTGATCATCAGGATCCAATATTGGATGGAACCAAGGGGTGAAAGACAAGGGAAAAGCACTCAGTATTACCGACAATCCTTCGGGAAAAAGAGTAAAGGAATATGAAAAGCCTAGGTTTACAATAACATCTTCAAATATTAGCCAAGACAAGGCTCAGATTGCTACAGGGCTTAGGCAAAAAGGAGGCTGATATCATAAGCAAATGAGGAGAGCATGGGCTGGTTTAAAATGTCACATCTTTTTAGAAGGAAAGAATAAGGATAAAAGAATGGTTAACCGGCATTAAGAGATGTGAAACTTGTCCCTTTGACAATAGAGACGCATCATTTTTTGCACAGTGCGGCTGGGATTGGCACCACAGTAGTAAGCTGGCAAAAACGTTTTGAATCACCTCTCTCTGTTACATTCTTTCTTTCTCCGATAAGGAGAGAATTGAGTGAAATTTATAAAAAAAAATACTGCGTAAATGGAAAGGTTACGAAAAGTCCCTCTCCAGAGGAACAAATCAAAGGCACTGATGATCAGGTCTGCTCAGCGTGATGCCACTGTATAAAGGGAAAGTATGATATTCGGCAAATGACCTTAACTTTGTACTCAGGCGGTAGGAAGGGGGACCCCAACCTGGGGACAGACGTCCACAACAGTGGGGGGGCGAAGAAGACGCTGAGGGGCCAGAATCGCTGGCACGAAGCCACCATCAGTCCAGGGACGTCACTGAATCGAAAGGAGGACAGCGCAGCCTACACTCTGCTGAGGTACCTCCAGAATGTGGCTTGTGTCGCAATAGCTTAGTTTTCAGGCCACGCACACCCGGAGTGCAGTCATCCATGTAAGGGCGGTAATGATTGGCTCTGGCATAGAGAGCAGAAACCTTTCCCCATACCATACGTCGGCCTAGAGAAGCAACACTGCTTCCACGCCAAACAAGGGAGGAAGGGAAATGACCTGAAATGGACGCAAAGGCAAGGAGGAGAAGAGTTTTCCGAATAATGTCCGTGGAAAGACTGGCTTCACAGCAGGGGGCCCATAGCTGCACTCTGACCCAGCTTCCTTCAACTTTGTCTACCGTCACTTTGCGGGCATTCGAAACCCCAGGGATGGGAAGGGGCCGTGCATGTCAGCCTTATTGCCCTCAGCTCACCACCCGTGCAGGGAAAATTTCTACTCTCTCTGCCACAGCCCAGCCTCAGCTCCCTTAGTTCAGCAAGTGAATCCTGGGTTGATCTGGCCTGCCCATTCACATCTTCGCTGATACCTTCACCTTGAATGTCCCAGGGTGCTTGTAGTGGGGAATTGAGGCCTAACTGCGCTGTGCCTAAACACCCTTGCATTTTCGAACTTTAACAAAATCTCACTGGAGGAGCTGGGGAAATTGGGCCCATAGTGCAACCATGGCATTGTTGGAAACATTTCTCCTTCTCTTTGGACTTTTCTAGCTTTCAGGCCATTCTCCTGCCTTTGCTCAAGATACGAGAGACTCAATGTCTCATGGCAGCAGCTCCTTGCCTTGCAAGGCCTGATGTGCGTAATCTTCTGTACTTGGCTTCTCTCTTTCTCTTGTTCTAGCTGTTCCTCCGCCTGCCTCTGTTTCTCCAGGTATGCCTTTCTTTTGTTGTCTGTATCTCTGTCGATCCAACATGCCAACCTGAGTCCGTAAGTGTGCGTGTGGTGGGATGTCTTGATCCGTGTTTGCCACTGGCCGATTTCGACCTGCTGCTAGCTGTCAGCCCGGGACAAACGGCGGGAACAAGCCCTTTCCCTGCCCTGACCTTGCTATCCAAATGGTGGTCAAAGAAGTAAGTGTGTCAGGGAATTGCCAAGCCCCAGCCTCTTGCAAGGCATTCACTAGTCATGACTCAGGTCAACTGAGGGAAGACTCGTAAGGCATGAACAAGATGGAGCTGGGAGGAAGGGCTCCGCGCCTGTTTGGCTCCAGGCTATTTTCCCAGGCTTTTCTGAGAACAAAGAAGCCCAAAAATGTTTTTCTTTCTAGGGGCTACGTGTGAAGCCTTGGGCAGTCCTGGCTTCAGGTAAATGACATCCATAGAAGGGCAAACTACTAGCTGACAGGTTCACTTAGGGCCCTGGTGTCAGAAAAGAGATAAAAGCACTGCTCACTGCTTGAATCAACTGAGTTCTTACTATCTTGTCTTCGCCCTCAGTCACTGCTCACAGGGAAACTCCACCAGGGCCTACGGGCCTCTGTTGGCCAGATAAGCCTGTGGGCCTGAGAGATGGTGCTCAGACTCCAAGGGTCCCTAACAGAAATGGGCTCCTGGCTGTTTACTGAGGATTCCAGGTTCCCTTCGCAACGACAATGGCAACCAGCGATTAGAACCTACCACTTGCTGCCCTGCTCTACACTCAAACTGGACTCTAGAGAGATTCTATTTGACCAAAGGTAAGGGAGCTAACTTGATTTCTATTTCCATTGGCAAGGGTGTGCATCATTGGGCCTACTCTCTTTGAGTAAGCCAGGGCCAGAAGGACTCCGGGCCGGGTCCCTGAGCTTTTGGGTTCTGTGGGCTTCAACGACTCTTTACGATTCCACAATTACATCGAACAAAGGTTTTTCCTCAGCCACAGCTTCTCCTGGCCGAAGAAACCAGCTAGGCTCAGTCACTCCTTCGGTGGGAGGGTGTGAAAGTGTGCTGGCCTTACAGGGACCGGACATGGGCCAGGATGCAACGGGAGGCCGTGGCCTTCTTCTTCAGCTGGCCTCTGCACTTGCTCACTTGGAGGGCGGCCTCCTCAAGAAGCAGTCAGGGAAGGGCCCTTTCAAATGTAGGGGAGACAACTTAAGGAAATCAACCAGGGGGTGGGGGGAACCGGGGGAACAGGAACTCTTCCTATTTTTTATGGCTCAGTTCATGTGGAAAATGGACCGCCACAGAGCTCCTCCTTCACAGAGGGAGTTCACAGTTTGTGTTCCCATGGTTCCTGTATCTGTTTTGGTCCATAAACACTAAGCTGTTTTCACACGGTCCAGGTACGGGAAATGGCCTTCATTCATAGCAGAGAACATTGCTGACACAGTGGGGGGGGTCTCGATTTTTCACTTTTGGCTGAATCGGTTTTAATGTTCACTACCAACTTAAATTAAACTGTCATTTCTACCTTTTCTGAGACCACGATTGGAACGCACGGTTTGTTTTGTTTTTTTTCTCTGAACAGGCTGAATTCTATGGGTCTGGATATCGCCATCGACGCCATCCTGGCTGTCACCTGCAGCATCATCATCCGGCCTGAGATCCCCAGAAAGCTGATCCCCAGCTTCTTCCGCTGCCTCATCCTCTCGCTCCGCATGCGCCTGCTTTTCCTCATGCTCCCCCTCTTCCTCCCCCACCTCTTCCTCTTCTTTATCCCGCTATCCCTCCTTCTCCTATTTCCCCAAAGGTTGATGAACCACACCCTTGAACTTCTAAGAGGGAACCGCCGGGAATTTTGTTCACCTGCCTGATCTTCCTGAGATCCTCCTCATCCTCCTCTGGCCTCCAGTACAATCAGTTAATCTATTGTAACATTCGGTAATGTTTCTTTGTGTTTACTGCCATTCCTATCATGCTCTGTGCCTCAGTATGTTACTTTGTAAGTCAAATCACCTCACTCATTAGATTTTCAACTCTTCTTTCTCAACAAGGTATTTGCCTCTCTTCAAAGGCCTGGGATAATCTCCAAAGCTCCACACTTACACTTACTTTACGATTCTCTGAGCTCTACAAGTTCTTCCTCTGAGGAGCCCTTTTCCGTATTCTCCCAACCTCAGCCTGGTACTGGAGAACACAGGAAGAAATGGAGTTTGCCTTCAACTGAGAACCAGTTTCTCTGGAAAACCACCAACTAGCGTTATCTCTCATGGGGATAAGGTCTGAGAAGCCTTCCCAAGAAGGTCAGGAAATGAGGACAAAAAGCCTTCACTCTTGGAACGTCATCTACTTAGGGAACCGTAGAGAACAAATGAGTTGAAACAACTCACAACACTCACACCCTTGCAGGACATAAAACAAAACCACCAAATCCATCAATGTTTCCACGGAGAAGCAAGACAGGCTAGGAGGAAGACACACAAAGGAAAACTTTTCAAAACAACGTAGGTGGTATCAGATAAATGGGAGTCTAGCAATCGTGAGAAATTGAGGATCTCTAAGAGCACCAAACACTTGTCTCGCAGAGAAAGTCAGGTCCATAAACATGGATGAAGATATCACTTATTGCAGGAAGGCAGAGGTAAAAAAAAAAAGGCGAATGACCATTGTTCCAAAATCAATCAGTGCTATCCAATCCAACAATTAAAATGACTTTAAGGACCTGGCAAAAGAAAAAAAAAAACATTTGGAATTACAAGAGGTCGAGAATGGCCAAGGAACGGATGACAAGAAAGGGTCACCAAGCACCCCAGATATCAAATTGGATCATACAGCAGCAGTCATCCCAAGGATCTGGAACTGGGATCTCCTCATGAGACAAGACAGTGGGGCAGGGCACTGGATTAGTCACACGGATGCGGCCATAACTGATCATCAGGATCCAGTATTAGATGGAACCAAAGAGTGAAAGTCATGGCAAAAGGCCTCAGTATT
The DNA here is from genome assembly GCA_023548195.1 of Bettongia penicillata ogilbyi. Classification (NCBI taxonomy): domain Eukaryota; kingdom Metazoa; phylum Chordata; class Mammalia; order Diprotodontia; family Potoroidae; genus Bettongia; species Bettongia penicillata. Next base: position 53,259 of record JAJHZJ010001035.1, on the reverse strand, counting down.
ACCGAGAATCCTTCTGGGAAAACAGCAAAGGAATATGAAAAGCCTAGGTGTAGAATAACATCTTCAAGAGAAGGCTCAGATTGCTACAGCGTTTAGGCAAAAAAGAGGCTGATATCACAAGCAAATGAGGAGAGCATGGGCTGGTTTAAAATGTCACATCTATTTAGAAGGAAAGAATCAGGATAAAAGAATGGTTAACCGGCTTTCAGAGATGTGAAACTTGTCACTTTGACAATAGAGATGCATCATTTCTTGCACAGTGCAGCTGTGATTGGCAGAACAGTAGAAAGCTGGCAAAAACATTTTAAATCACCTCTCTCTGATACACGCCTTCTTTCTCCGATAAGGAGAGAATGGAGTGAAATTTATAAAAAAAATTACTGCGTAAATGGGAAAGGATAGGAAACGTCCCTCTCCAGAGGAACAAATCAAAGGCACCAATAATCAGGTCTGCTCAGCGTGATGGCACTGTATACAGGGAAAGTATGGTATTTGGCAAATGACCGGAAATTTGTACGCAGGCCGTAGGAAGGGGACCCCAACGTGGAGACAGACGTCCACAACAGTTGGGGGCCCAAGAAGACGCTGGGGGGCCAGAATCCCTGCCACGAAGCCACCATCAGTCCAGGGACGTCACTGAATCGAAAGGAGGACAGCGCAGTCTACACTCTGCTGAGCTACCTTCAGGATGTGGCCTCTGTCGCAGTAGCTTACTTTTCAGGCCACACACACCCGGAGTGCAGTCATCCACGTAAGGGCGGTGATGACTGGCTCTGGCAGAGAGAGCAGACACCTTTCCCCATACCATACGTCGGCCTACAGAAGCAACACTGCTTCCACGTCAAACAAGGGAGGAAGGGAAATGGCCTGAAATCGACGCAACGGCAAGGAGGAGGAGAGTTTTCGGAATAATGTCCGTGGAAAGACTGGCTTCGCAGCAGGGGGCCCTCAGCTGCACTCTGACCCAGCTTCCTTCACCTTTGTGCGCCATCACTTTGCCGGCATTCGAAACCCCGGGGATGGGAAGGGGCAGGGCAAGTCAGCCGTATTGCCCTCAGCTCACAAACCGTGCAGGGAAACCATTCTACTCTCTCTGCCACAGCCCTGCCTCAGCTCCCTTATATCATCAAGTGAATCCTGGGTTCAACTGGCCTGCCCATTCACATCTTCGCCGATACCTTCACCTTGAACGTCCTGGGGTGCTCGTTGTGGGGAATTGAGGGCTAACTGCGCTGTGCCTAAACACCCTTGCATTTTCGAACTTTAGCAAAATCTCCCTGGAGGAGCTGGGGAAATCGGGCCGATAGTGCAACCATGGCATTGTTGGAAACATTTCTCCTTCTCTTTGGACTTTTCTGGCTTTCAGGCCATTCTCCTGCCTCTCATCAAGGTCCGAGGGACTCACTGTCTCATGGCAGAAGCTCCTTGCCTTGCAAGGCTGCATGTGCGTAATGTTCTGTAGTTTGCTTCTCTCTTTCTCTTGTTTTGGCTGTTCCTCCATCTGCCTCTGCGTCTCCATGTATGCCTTTCTTTTGGTGTCTGTCTCTCAGTCGATACACCACGCCCGCCTGCGTACGTAAGTGTGCCTTTGGTGGGATATCTTTATACATGTTTGCCACTGGCCGAATTCGATCTACTGCTAGCTGCCAGCCCAGGTCAAACGGCGGGAATAAGCCCTTTCCCTGCCCTGCCCTTGCTCTCCAAATGGTGGCCAAAGAAGGAAGTGTGTAAGGAAATTGCGAAGCCCCAGCCTCTTGCAAGGCATTCAGTAGTCACGACTCAGGTCAACTGAGGGAAAACTGGTAAGGCATGAACAAGATGGCGCTGGGAGGAACGGCTCCACCCCTGTTTGGCTCCAGGCTATTTTCCCAGGCTTTTCTGAGAACAAAGAAGCCCAAAAATATTTTTCTTTCTAGGGGTACCTGTCCAGCCTTGGGCAGTCCTGGCTTCAGGTCAATGACATCCATAGAAGGGCAAACTACTAGCTGATAGGGTCACTTAGGGCCCTGGTGTCAGAAAAGAGATAAAAGGGGCGGAGCCAAGATGGCGGAGTAGAATGACATACAATTACGAGCTCCGAGCCCACAACCCATGGAATTTAGGTAAAAAGAGATCTCCATAAATTCTGAATAACTGCAGGGGGTGCATAAACATAGGGGAAGAGATTTCCGTTCCACTGAGCCCTGGAGAGCCGTCCCCGGGTTCCATCGTGCTCCGGAAAGCGGACCCCACACCCAGCCCTCCTCTGGCCATGGTCCCAGAAGTGCTGACCCGAGCAGACTTCAGAGAAGGAAGCTCTAGCAGCTGGGAAAATCCCTCTGCCCACAGAAGCTACAGGTCAGTGAGAAAGAAGGCTAGACTAGGGGAGGGGATTGGAGGATCTCCGGGACTCGGTCCCCCTCAGGAGGAAAGGACAGCGGCAGAGACGGGGGCAGGAAGCGGCGGAGGCAGAGGCGTGGGCTGCGGCTGAGGTGGCAGCAGCCCAGGACTCAGGAATCCCCCAGCAGCAGGCAGGATCTTCAGTACTGAAGGTCCTTCCATTCTGAGGGAGCTGAGCCTGGGAGATGGCCTTGCCCCCACCCCGCTCTATTACTGAAGGCCTCTGAATAAACCCCTGAGGGAGCTGAGCATAGGAGGCGGGGCCCCCCGCCCCGCCCCCACCCACTCTGTTCCTGAAATTCTCTGCAGAAAGCCCCAGAGGGAACCGAGTTTGGGAGGCATCCCTGCCCCCACCACTGCGTCAGAACTAAAGCTTGCTGCAGAAAGTGCATTTGAATCTCAGAGGCCAAGCACTAGCTGGGCGGATCCAGGCAAAGGTGGAAAGGAATCTCAGAAGTCAAGTAACTGGCTGGGAAAATGCCTAGAAAAGGGAAGAAAAATAAGACTATAGAGAGTTTTTTCCAACAAGTGCAAATGATCCCGACATTCGGTAATGATGGCGAGGACGAGAACGTATTCTTGCCATCAGGGAAAGACGTGGAGGGCGGGGCCTCAGTACCCCAGACACCCCAGGGGGGTGGCGGGTGGGCTCAGGCCTTGGAAGAGCTTAAAAAGGATTTTGAAAAGCAAGTTAGACAGCTGGAAGAGAAATGACAAAGATGCAAGAAAAGTATGAATAACGGGTCAATATCTTGGTAAAGGAGACCCAAAAAAATGCTGAGGAAATTAACACGTTGAAAAATCGGCTCACTCAATTGGCAAAAGAGGTTCAAAAAGCCAATGAGGAGAAGAATGCTTTCAAAAGTAGAATGAGCCAAATGGAAAAAGAGGCTCAAAAGCTCACTGAATTTAATAGTTCTCTCAAAATTAGAATGGAACAGATGGAGTCTAATGACTTTAGGAGAAACCAAGAAATCACCAAACAAAACCAAAAGAACGAAAAAATGGAAGAGAATGTGAAATATCTCATGGGAAAAACAACTGACCTGGAAAATAGATCCAGGAGAGACAATTTAAAAATTATGGGACTACCTGAAAGGCATGATCAAAAAAAGAGCCTAGACATCATCTTCCATGGAATTATCAAGGAAAACTGCCCTGACATTCTAGAACCAGAGGGCAAAATATGTATGGAAAGAATCCATCGATCACCACCTGGAAGAGATCCAAAAAAAGAAACTCCTAGGAACATTGTGGCAAAATTCCAGAACTCCCAGCTCAAGGAAAAATTCTTGCAAGCAGCTAGAAAGAAACCATTCCACTATTGTGGAAATACAATCAGGATAACTCAAGATCTAGCAGCTTCTATATTAAGGGATCGAAGGGCGTGGAATAGGATATTCCAGAAGGCAAAGGACCTAGGACTCAAACCAAGAATCACCTAACCAGCTAAACTGAGTATAATACTTCAAGGGAAAATATGGTCTTTCAATGAAACAGAGGACTTTCAATCATTCTTAATGAAAAGACCAGAGCTGAAAAGAAAATTTGACTTTCAAAAACAAGAATGAGAAGAAGCATGAAAAAGGAAACAGCAAAGAGAAGTCTTAAGGGACTTACCAGAAATGAACTGTCCACATTCCTACAGGGAAAGACAATATTTCTAACTCTTAAAACTTTTCAGTATCTGGGTAGTTGGTGGGACCACACATACACATGTACACGCATGCACACACATACACACATGCATACACATACAGAGACAGAGAGCACAGATTGAAATGAATAGGATGGGACCATACCTTAAAAGAAATTAAGGTAAATGGTGAGAGAGAAATGTAGTGAGAGGAAAGAGGGGGAAGTGGAAGGGGGTAAGTATATGTCATTTAAGAGGCAAGTAGGAGATGTTTTTAGTGGAGGGAAAAAGAGGAGAGCTGAGGAAAAAAAAAAACCCAAGAAGTTTACCCTCATCACATTTGACTAAACGAAGGAGTGAAATGCATACTCATTTTGGTATGTAAACCTATGTTACAGTATAAGAAAGTGGGGGAGAAGGAGATATTACGGGGAGGGATGATGGAAGGGAGGGCAAAGGGAGGAGGGAGTAACTGAAAGTCAATACTTGGGGAGGGACAGGATCAAAAGACAGAAGAGAAACAATGAGGGGCAGGTTAGGAGGGATAGTAATTCAGTTAGTCTTACACAACACGACTATCAAGAAGGTCATTTGCAAAGCTACACAGATATGGCCTATAATGAATTGCCTGCCTTACCAAAGTGAATGGGTGGGGAGGGAGGGATGGGGAGAATTTGGAACTCAAAGTTTTAGGAACAATTGTTTAGTATTGTTGTTGCAACTAGGAAAGAAGACACACAGTTAATGAGGAATAGAAAGTCATCTGGCCCTACAGGAGAAAAGAGAAGATGGATACAAGAGAAGGGAGGGATGACAGAAGAGAGGACAGATTGGAGATAGGGAAAATTAGATTGCTTGGGTTATTGGAGTGGGGGGAGGGGATAAAAGGGGAGAAAACTTGGAACCCAAAAATTTGTGAAAATGAATGTATAAAGTTAAATAAATTAAAAAAAAAATAAAAGGATTTGTTCTGTAAAAAAAAAAAAAAAAGGAAAGCAAGGAATAATTTGTCTCTCAGATTCATGGAGAATGGAAGAATTTATGACCAAACAAGAGACAGCGAACATTATGAAATGCAAATTGGATAATACTGATTACATTAAATTGAAAAGTATTTGCATGAACAAAGCCAATGCAACAAAATGTAGAAGGGAAGCAGAAAGCTGAGAAACAGTTTTTACAGCTGTTGTCTCTGACGACCCCATTTCTAAGATATCTATATATTTTAGAACTGAGTCAAATTTATAAGAATACAAGTCATTCCCCAATTGATAAATGGTCAAAGGATAGGAACAGGCAGTTTTTAGATGAAGAAATTAAGGCTATCTATAGTCATATGAAAAATGCTCTAAATTACTACTGATTAGAGAAATGCAAATCAATTGTATTATGAGGTACATCACACCTATCAGATTGGCTAACATGACAAAACAGAAAAATGCTCAAGAAGATGTGGGAAAATGGAAATACTAATGCATTGTTGGTGGAGTTGTGAACTGATTCAACCATTCTAGAGAGCAATTTGGAACTATGCTCAAAGGGCTAAAAAACGTACATATCCTTTGATCGAGAAATACCGCTTTTAGGTCTGTATCCCAAAGAGATCATAAAAATGGGAAAAGGACCCGCATGTACAAAAGTACTTATAGCCCTTCTTTTTGCGTTGGCCAAGAATTAGAAGTTGAAGGGATGCCTATCAATTGGGGAATGACTGTACATATTTTGGCATATGAATGTGATGGAATACTATTGTTCCATAAAAAATGGTGAGCTGAGGAACTTCAGAAAAACCTGGAAAGACTTCTATGAACTGATGGTAAGTACAATGAACAAAACCAGAAGAACATTCTACAGGGTAACAGTCACATTATTCAGTGACTGACTTTGATAGATGTAGCTCTTCTTGCAATGCGTAGATCTAAGATTACTCTAAAAGACTCATGATGGAAACTGCTACACTTATCCAGAAAAAAAAAAATTGGAATATGAATGCTGCTCATACATACCATTTGCTCTCTCTTTTTTTGTTTTTCTTCTTTCTCATGATTTCTCCCATTGGTTCTCATTATTTTTTTATTTGCAATATGGCTAATGGAAATACGTTTAAAATCATTGTACATGTATAGCCTACATCAGATTGTATGCCATCTTGGAGAGGGGAGAGGACAGGGAAAGGGAGAAAACTTAGAATTCAAAATCTTATGAAAATGAATGTTGAAAATGAAAAATAAATAAACTTTAAAAAATTTAAAAAAAAAGAAAAGAGACAAAAGCACTGCTCACTGCTTGAATCAACTGAGTTCTTACTATCTTGTCTTCGCTCTCAGTCACTGCTTACAGTGAAACTCCACCAGGGCCTACAGGACACTGTTGGTCAGATAAGCCTGTGGGCCTGAGAGATGGGGCTCAGACTCCACGATCCCTAAGAGAAGTGGGCTCCTGGCTGTTTACTAAGGATTACAAGTTCCCGTGGCAAAGACAATGGCAACCAGCGATTAGAACCTAGCACTTGCTGCTCTGCTCTACACACAAATTGGACACTAGAGAGATTCTACTCGACCAAAGTTGAGGGAGCTAACTGGATTTCTATTTCCATTGGCAAGGGTGTGCGTCTCTGGTCTTACACACTTTGAGTAAGCCAGGGCCAGAAGGACTCCGGGACCAATCCCTGAGCTTTTAGGCAGAGCGGGATTCAAAGACTCTTTACGGCTCCACAATTACATTGAACAAAATTTTTCCACAGCCACGGCTTCTCCTGGCCGAAGAAACCAGCTAGCCTCAGTCACTCATTCACTGGCAGGTTGTGGAGGTGTGCTGGCCTTACAGGGACCGGACATGGGCCAGGATGCAAGGGGAGGCCGTGGCATTCTTCTTCAGCTGGCCTCTGCAGTTGCTCACTCGGAGGGAGGCCTCCTTAAGAAGCAGTCAGGGAAGGGCCCTTTCAAATGTAGGGGAGACAACGTAAGGAAATCAACCCGGGGGCGGGGGGCAGCGGGGGAACAGGAACTCTTCCTATTGATTATGTATCTGTTCATCTGGAAAATGGACAGCCTCAGAGCTCCTCTCTCACAGAGGGAGTTCACAGTTTGTGTTCCCATGGTTCTTGTATCTGTTTCGGTCCATAAACAGTAAGCTGTTTTCACACGGTCAAGGTAGGTTAAATCGTCCTCATTCATAGCAGAGAACACTGCTGACACAGTGGGGGGGCTCGATTTTTCACTTTTGACTGAATCGGTTTTAATATTCGCTACCAACTTTAAATTAAACTGTGATTTCTACCTTTTCTGAGACCACGATTGGAACGCACAGATTGTTTTGGTTTTTCTCTCAACAGGCTGAATTCTATGGGTCTGGATATCGCCCTCGACGCCATCCTGGCTGTCACCTGCAGCATCAGCAGCCGGCCTGAGAACCCCAGAAAGCTGATCCCCAGCTTCTTCCGCTGCCTCATCCTCTTCCTCCGCATGCGCCTGCTTTTCCTCATGCTCCCCCTCTTCCTCCGCCACCTCTTCCTCTTCTTCATCCCGCTTTCCCTCCTTCTCCTCTTTCCCCAGAGGTTGATGAACCACACCCTTGAACTTCCAAGAGGGAACCCCCGGCAATTTTGCCCACCTGCCATATCTTCCAGACATCCCCCTAAGCCTCCTCTGGCCTCCAGTACAATCACTTATTCTATTGTAATTTTCGGTAAGGTTTCTGTGTGTTTACTGCCATTCCTTTCATGCTCTGTGCGTCAGGATGTTACTTTGTAAGCCAAATCACCTCACTCATCTGATTTGCAAATCTTCTTCCTCGACAAGGTATTCACCTCTCTTCAAAGGCCTGGGATAATCTCCAAAGCTCCGCACTTACACTTACTTAAGGATTCTCTGAGCTCTACAAGTTCTTCATCTGAGGACCCCTTTTCCGTGTTCTCCCAACCTCAGGCTGGTACTGGAGAACACAGAAATAAATGGAGTTTTCCTTCAACTGAGAAACAGTTTCTGTGGAAATCCACCACCTAGCGTTACCTCTCATGGGGATAAGGTCTGACAAGCCTTCCCAAGAAGGTCAGGAAATGAGGAAACAAAACCTTCACTCTTGGAACATCATCTACTTAGGGAACCCTAGAGGACAAATGAGTTGAAACAACTCACAACACTCACACCCTTGCAGGACATAAAACAAAACCACCACATCCATCAATGTTTCCACGGATAAGCAAAAAAGGCCAGCAGGAGGACACAGAAAGGAAAACTTTTCACAACAACATAGGTGGTATTAGACACATGGGAGCCTAGCAACCGTGAGAAATCACTTATTCTAAGAGCACCAGACACTTGTTACGGAGAGAAAGTCAGGTCCATAAAAATGGATGACGATATCACTTACTTGTAGGTTGTCAGAGGTAAAAAAAAAAAAAAACGGCAAATGACCATTCTTCCAAAATCAATCAGTGCTATCCAATGAAACAATTAAAATGACTTTAAGGACCTGGCAAAATAAAAGAAAAAATAATTTGGAATTGTAAGAGGTCGAGAATGGCCAAGGAACGGATGAGAAGAAAGGGTCACTAAGCACCCCAGATCTCAACCTATATCATGCAGCAGCAGTGATCCCAAGGATCTGGAACTGGGATCTCCTCATGGGACAAGACAGCGGGGCAGGACATATGATTAGTCAAACGGACGCGGCCGTAACTGATCATCAGCATCCAGTATTGGATGGAACCAAAGGGTGAAAGACAAGGGATAAGCACTCAGTATTACCGAGAATCCTTCTGGAAAAACAGCAAAGGAACATGAAAAGCTTATGTGTACAATAACATCTTCAAGTATTAGCCAAGAAAAGGCTCAGATTGCTACAGGGTTTAGGCAAAAGAGAGGCTGATATCATAAGCAAATGAGGAGAGCATGGGCTGGATTTAGTGTCACATCTATTTAGAAGGAAAGAATAAGGATAAAAGAATGGTTAACCGGCATTAAGCGATGTGAAACTTGTCACTTTGGCAATAGAGATGCATCATTTTTTTCACAGTGCGGCTGTGATTGGCAGGACAAAAGAAAGCCTGCAAAAACGTTTTAAATCACCTCTCTCTGACACATGCCTTCTTTCTCTGATAAGGAGAGAATTGAGTGAAATTTATAAAAAAAAATAATACTGCGTAAATGTGAAAGGATAGGAAAAGTCCCTCTCCAGAGGAACAAATCAAAGGCACCGATAATCACGTTTGCTCAGCGTGATGCCAATGTTTACAGGGAAAGTATGATATTCGGCAAATGACCTGAACTTTGTATGCAGGCGGTAGGAAGGGGGACGCCAACCTTGGGACAGACGTCCACAACAGTGGGGGGCCCAAGAATACGCTGAGGGGCCAGAATCGCTGGCAGGCAGCCACCATCAGTCCAGGGATGTCACTGAATCGAAAGGAGGACAGGGCAGTCTATACTCTACTGAGGTACTTCCAGAATGTGGCCTGTGTCGCAATAGCTTACTTTTCAGGCCACGCACACCCGGAGTGCTGTCATCCACGTAAGGGCGGTGAGGATTGATCCTGGCAGAGAGCAGACACCTTTCCCCATACCATACGTCGGCCTACAGAAGCAACACTGCTTCCACGCCAAACAAGGGAGGAAGGGAAATGGCCTGAAATCGACGCAAAGGAAAGGAGGAGGAGAGTTTTCGGAATAATGTCCGTGGAAAGACTGGCTTCGCAGCAGGGGGCCCATAGCTGCACTCTGACCCAGCTTCCTTCACCTTTGTCCGCCATTACTTTGCCGGCATTCGAAAGCCCAGGGATGGGAAGGGGCAGCGCAAGTCAGCCCTATTGCCCTCAGCTCACAAACCGTGCAGGGAAACATTTCTGCTCTCTCTGCCACAGCTCTGCCTCAGCTCCCTTAGTTCAGCAAGTGAATACTGGGTTCATCTGGCCTGCCCCTTCACATCTTCGCCGATATCTTCACCTTGAACGTCCCGGGGTGCTCGTGGTGGGGAATTGAGGCCTAACTGCGCTGTGCCTAAACACCCTTGCATTTTCGAACTTTAGCAAAATCTCGCTGGAGGAGCTGGGGAAACTGGGCCCATATGAATTCTATGGATCTGAATTTCGCCATCGACGCCATCCTGGCTGTCACCTGCAGCAACAGCATCCGGCCTGAGAGCCCCAGAAAGCTGATCCCCAGCTTCTTCCGCTGCCTCATCCTCTCGCTCCGCATGCACCTGCTTTTCCTCATGCTCCCCTTCTTCCTCAGAACCTCTTCCTCTTCTTCATCCCGCTTTCCCTCCTTCTCCTATTTCCCCAGAGGTAGATGAACCACATCCTTGAACTTCCAAGAGGGATCCCCCGGCAATTTTTTCCACCTGCCGGGTCGTGGAGAGATCCCATTCATCCTCCTCTTTCCTCCAGTACAATCAGTTATTCTATTGTAACATTCGGTAATGTTTCTTTGTGTTTACTGCCATGACTTGCGTGTTCTGTGTGTCAGGATGTTACCTTGTAAGCCAAATCACCTGACTCATCTGATTTGCAACTCTTCTTGTTCAACAAGTTATTCACCTCTCTTCAAAGGCCTAGGATAACCTCCAAAGCTCCACACTTACACTTACTTAAGGATTCTCTGAGCTCTACAAATTCTTCCTCTGAGGAGCCCTTTTCCGTATTCTCCCAACCTCAGGCTAGTACTAGAGAACACAGGAATAAATGGAGTTTTCCTTCAACTGAGAAAGAGTTTCTGGTGAAAACCACCATCTAGCGTTATCTCTCATGGGGATAAGGTCTGAGAAGCCTTCCCAAGAAGGTCAGGAAATGAGGAAACAAAGCCTTCACTCTTGGAACATCATCTACTTTGGGAACCCTAGAGAACAAATGAGTTGAAACAACTCACAACACTCACACCCTTGCAGGACATAAAACAAAACCACAAACTCCGTCAACGTTTCCACAGAGAAGAAAGAAAGGCCAGCAGGAAGACACACAACGAAAAACTTTTCAAAACAACATAGGTAGTATCAGATACATGTGATCCTAGCAACCATGAGAAATTCAGGTACTCTAAGAGCACAAAACACTTGTCACGCAGAGAAAGACAGGTCCATAAAAATGGATGAAGATACCACTTACTTGTAGGTAGTCAGAGGTAAAAAAAAAAAGGCAAATGACCATTCTTTCAAAATCAATCAGTGCTATCCAATTAAACAATTCAAATGACTTTAAGGACCTGGCAAAATAAAAGAAAAAATCACTTGGAATTACAAGAGGTTGAGAATGGCCAAGGATCGGATGACAAGACAGGGTCACTAAGCACCCAAGATCTCCAACTGCATCATACAGCAAAAGTCATCCCAAGGATCTGGAACTGGGATCCCCTCATGAGACAAGACAGTGGGGCAGGGCACTGGATTAGTCACACGGACGCGGCCACAACTAATTATCAGGATCCAGTATTAGATGGAACCAAACAGTGAAAGACATGGCGAAAGCACTCAGTATTACCGAGAATCCTTCTGGGAAAACAGCAAAGGAATATTAAAAGCCTGGGCGTAAAATAACATCTTCAAGTATTAGCCAAGAGAAGGCTCAGATTGCTACAGCGTTTAAGCAAAAAAGAGGCTGATATCACAAGCAAATGAGGAGAGCATGGGCTGGTTAAAATGTCACATCTATTTAGAAGGAAAGAATCAGGATAAAAGAATGGTTAACCGGCTTTCAGAGATGTGAAACTTGTCACTTTGACAATAGAGATGCATCATTTCTTGCACAATGCGGCTGTGATTGGCAGAACAGTAGAAAGCTGGCAAAAACGTTTTAAATCACCTCTCTCTGATACATGCCTTCTTTCTCCGATAAGGAGAGAATTGAGTGAAATTTATAAAAAAAAAATACTGCGTAAATGGGAAAGGATAGGAAACGTCCCTCTCCAGAGGAACAAATCAAAGGCACCAATAATCAGGTCTGCTCAGCGTGATGGCACTGTATATAGGGAAAGTATGGTATTTGGCAAATGAATGGAAATTTGTACGCAGGCCGTAGGAAGGGGGACCCCAAAGTGGAGAAAGACGTCCACAACAGTTGGGGGCCCAAGAAGACGCTGGGGGGCCAGAATCCCTGGCACGAAGCCACCATCAGTCCAGGGACGTCACTGAATCGAAAGGAGGACAGCGCAGTCTACACTCTGCTGAAGTACCTCCAGGATGTGGCCTCTGTCGCAGTAGGTTACTTTTCAGGCCACACACACCCGGAGTGCAGTCATCCAAGTAAGGGAGGTGAGGATTGTCTCTGGCAGAGAGAGCAGACACCTTTCCCCATACCATACGTCGGCCTACGGAAGTAACACTGCTTCCACGCCAAACAAGGGAGGAAGGGAAATGGCCCGAAATCGACGCAAAGGCAAGGAGGAGGAGAGTTTTCGGAATAATGTCCGTGGAAAGACTGGCTTCGCAGCAGGGGGCCCTCAACTGCACTCTGACCCAGCTTCCTTCGCCTTTGTGCGTCATCACTTTGCCGGCCTTCGAAACACCGGGGATGGGAAGGGGCAGCGCAAGTCAGCCCTATTGTCCTCAGCTTACAAACCGTGCAGGGAAACGTTTCTACTCTCTCTACCACAGCCCTGCCTCAGCTCCCTTAGTTCAACAAGTGAGTCCTGGGTTCATCTGGCCTGCCCATTCACAACTTCGCCGATACCTTCACCTTGAACGTCCCTGGGTGCTCGTTGTGGGGAATTGAGGCCTAACTGCGCTGTGCCTAAACACCCTTGAATTTTCGAACTTTACCAAAATCTCGCTGGAGGAACTGCGGAAATCGGGCCCATAGTGCAACCATGGCATTGTTGGAAACATTTCTCCTTCTCTTTGGACTTTTCTAGCTTTCAGGCCATTCTCCTGCCTTTGCTCAAGATACGAGAGACTCAATGTCTCATGGCAGCTGCTCCTTGCCTTGTAAGGCCTCATGTGCGTAATATTCTGTAGTTTGCTTCTCTCTTTCTCTTGTTCTAGCTGTTCCTCCGCCTGCCTCTACGTCTCCAGGTATGCCTTTCTTTTGTTGTCTGTCTCTCCGTCGATGCAACATGCCCGCCTGCGTACATAAGTGTGCGTTTGGTGGGATGACTTGATTCGTGTTTGACCCTGACCAAATTCGACCTGCTGCTAGCTACCAGCCCAGGACAAACGGCGGGAACAAGCCCTTTCCCTGCCCTGACCTTGCTATGCAAATGGTGGCCAAAGAAGGAAGTGTGTAAGGGAATAGCCCAGCCCCAGCCTCTTGTAACGCATTCACTAGTCACGACTCAGGTCAACTGAGGGAAGACTGGTAAGGCATGAACAAGATGGCGCTGGGAGGAAATGTTCCGCCCCTGTTTGGCTCCAGGCTACTTTCCCAGGCTTTTCTGAGAATAAAGAAGCCCCAAAATGTTTTTCTTTCTGGAGGCTACGTGTCCAGCCTTGAGCAGTCCTGGCTTCAGATAAATGACATCCATAGACGGCAAACTACTAGCTGATAGGTACACTTAGGGCCCTGGTGTCAGAAAAGAGATAAAAGCACTGCTCACTGCTTGAATCAACTGAGTTCTTACTATCTTGTCTTCACCCTCAGTCACTGCTTACAGGGAAACTCCACCAGGGCCTACAGGGCTCTGTTGGTCAGATAAGCCTGTGGGCTTGAGAGATGGGGCTCAGACTCCCGGGGTCCCTAACACAAGTGGGCTCCTGGCTGTTTACTGAGGATTCCAGGTTCCCTTGGCAATGACAATGGCAAGCAGTGATTAGGATCTAGCACGTGCTGCCCTACTCTACACTCAAACTGGATTCTAGAGCGATTCTATTCGACCAAAGATGAGGGAGCTAACATGATTTCTATTTCCATTGGCAAAGGTGTGCATCCCTGGGCCTACTCTCTTTGAGTAAGCCAGGGTCAGAAGGACTCCTGGCCGGGTCCCTGAGCTTTTGGGCGCAGTGGGCTTCAAAGACTCTTTACGGTTCCACAATTACATGGAACAAAGGTTTTTCCTCAGCCACCACTTCTCCTGGCCGAGGAAACCAGCTAGCCTCAGTCACTCATTCGGTGGCAGTGTCTGGAGGTGTGCTGGCCATGCAAGGACCGGACATGGGCCAGGATGCAACGGGAGGCCGTGGCCTTCTTCTTCAACTGGCCTCTGCAGTTGCGCACTTGGAGGGCAGACTCCTTAAGAAGCAGTCAGGGAAGGAACCTTTCAAATGTAGGGGAGACAACGTAAGGAAATCAACCCGGGGGCGGGGGGCACCCGGGGAACAGGAACTCCTCCTACTGATTATGGGTCTGTTCCGCTGGAAAATGGACAGCCGCAGAGCTCCTCCCTCACAGAGGGAGTTCACAGTTTGTGTTCCCATGGTTCCTGTACCTGTTTCGGTCCATAAACACTAAACTGTTTTCACACCGTCAAGGTAGGTTCAATGGTCTTCATTCATAGCAGAGCACATTGCAGACACAGTGGGGGGCTCGATTTTTCACTGTTGGCTCAAACGATTTTAATGTTCACTACCAACTTTAAATTAAACTGTCATTTCTACCTTTTCTGAAACCACGATTGGAAGGCACGGTTTGTTTTGGTTTTTCTCTCAACAGGCTGAATTCTATGGGTCTGGATATCCCCATCGACGCCATCCTGGCTGTCACCTGCAGCATCACCATCCGGCCTGAGAGCCCCAGAAAGCTGATCCCCAGCTTCTTCCGCTGCCTCATCCTCTCGCTCCGCATGCGCCTGCTTTTCCTCATGCTCCCCCTCTTCCTCCGCCACCTCTTCCTCTTCTTTATCCTGCTATCCCTCCTTCTCCTATTTCCCCAAAGGTTGATGAACCACACCCTTGAACTTCTAAGAGGGAACCCCCGGGAATTTTGTCCACCTGCCTGATCTTCCTGAGATCCTCCTCATCCTCCTCTGGCCTCCAGTACAATCAGTTATTCTATTGTAACATTCGGTAATGTTTCTTTGTGTTTACTGCCATTCCTTTCATGCTCTGTGCCTCAGTATGTTACTTTGTAAGCCAAATCACCTCACTCTTCCGATTCGCAACTCTTCTTGCTCAACAAGGTATTTGCCTCTCTTCAAAGGCCTGGGATAATCTCCAAAGCTCCACACTTACACTTACTTAAGGATTCTCTGAGCTCTACAAGTTCTTCCTCTGAGGAGCCCTTTTCCGTATTCTCCCAACCTCAGGCTGGTACTGGAGAACACAGGAAGAAATGGAGTTTTCCTTCAACTGAGAAACAGTTTCTGTGGAAAACCACCACCTAACTTTATCTCTCATGGTTATAAGGTCTGAGAAGCCTTCCAAAGGAGGTCAGGAAATGAGGAAACAAAGCCTTCACTCTTGGAACAATATCTACTTAGGGAACCCTAGAGAACAATTGAGTTGAAAGAACTCACAACACTCACACGCTTGCAGGACATAAAACAAAACCACCAAATCCATCAACGTTAGGAAGGATAAGCAAGAAAGGCCAGCAGGAAGACACACAAAGGAAAACTTTTCAAAACAAAGTAGGTGGTATCAGATACATGGGAGCCTAGCAACCGTGAGAAATTCAGGAACTCTAAGAGCACCAAACACTTGTCACGCAGAGAAAGTCAGGTCCATAAAAATGGATGAAGATATCATTTATTGTAGGAAGGCAGAGGTAAAAAAAAAAAGGCGAATGACCATTATTCCAAAATCAATCAGTGCTATCCAATCCAACAATTAAAATGACTTTAAGGCCTTGGCAAAAGAAAAAAAAAACATTTGGAATTGCAAGATGTCGAGAATGGCCAAGGAACGGATGACAAGAAAGGGTCACCAAGCACCCCAAATATCACATTGGATCATACAGCAGCAGTCATCCCAAGGATCTGAAACTGGGATCTCCTAATGAGACAGGACAGTGGGGCAGGGCACTGGATTAGTCACACGGATGCGGCCATACCTGATCATCAGGATGCAGTATTAGATGGAACCAAAGAGTGAAAGTCATGGCAAAAGGCCTCAGTATTACCGAGAATCCTTCTGGGTAAACAGCAAAGGAATATGAAAAGCCTAGGTGTAGAATAACATCATTAAGGGAAGGCTCAGATTGCTGCAGGTTTTAGGCAAAAAAGAGGTTGATATCGTAAGCAAATGAGGAGAGCATGGGCTGGCTTAAAATGTCACATCAATTTAGAAGGAAAGAATAAGGATAAAAGAATGGTTATCCGGCATTAAGAGATGTGAAACTTGTCACTTTGACAATAGAGACGCATCAATTTTTGCACAGTGCAGCTGTGATTGGCAGGACAGTAGAAACCTGGAAAAACGTTTTAAATCACCTCTCCCTGATACATGCCTTCTTTCAACGATAAGGAGAGAATTGAGTGAAATTTATAAAAAAAAAATACTGCGTAAATGGGAAAGGGTAGGAAAAGTCCCTCTCCAGAGGAACATATCAAAGGCACCGATAATCAGGTCTGCTCAGCGTGATGCCACTGTATACAGGGAAAGTATGATATTCGGCAAATGACGTGAAATTTGTACGCAGGCGGTAGGAAGGGGGACCCCAACCTTGGGACAGACGTCCACAACAGTCGGGGGCCGAAGAAGACGTTGGAGGGCCAGAATCCCTGCCACGAAACCACCATCAGTCCAGGGACGTCACTGAATCGAAAGGAGGACAGTGCAGTCTACACT
Organism: Bettongia penicillata ogilbyi; assembly: GCA_023548195.1. Taxonomy (NCBI): domain Eukaryota; kingdom Metazoa; phylum Chordata; class Mammalia; order Diprotodontia; family Potoroidae; genus Bettongia; species Bettongia penicillata. The sequence goes on along the minus strand of JAJHZJ010001035.1, from coordinate 36,596 downwards.
CTGCTGAGGTACCTTCAGGATGTGGCCTGTTTCACAATAGCTTACTTTTCAGGCCACGCACACCCGGAGTGCAGTCATCCACCTAAGGGCGGTGATGATTGGCTCTGGCAGAGAGAGCAGACACCTTTCCCCATACCATACGTCGGACATTAGAAGCCACATTGCTTACACGCCAAACAAGGGAGGAAGGGAAATGGCCCGAAATGGACGCAAAGCCAAGGAGGAGTTGAGTTTTCGAAATAATGTCTGTGGAAAGACTGGCTTCACCGCAGGGGGCCCATAGCTGCACTCTGACCCAGATTCCTTCACCTTAGTCTGCCATTAGCTTGCCGGCATTCGAAACCCCAGGGATGGGAAGGTGCAGCACAAGTCAGCCCTATTGCCCTCAGCTCACCAACCGTGCAGGGAAACATTTCTACTCTCTCTGCCACAGCCCTGTCTCACCTCCCTTAGTTCAGCAAGTGAATCCTGGGTTCATCTGGCCTGCCCATTCACATCTTCGCCGATGCCTTAACATTGAACGTCCTGGGGTGCACGTTGTGGGGAATTGAGACCTAACTGCACTGTGCCTAAACACCCTTGCATTTTGGACCTTTAGGAAAATCTCGCTGGAGGAGATGGGGAAATTGGGCCCATAGTGCAATCATGGCATTGTTGGAAACATTTCTCCTTCTCTTTGGACTTTTCTAGCTTTCAGGCCATTCTCCTGCCTCTGATCAAGGTCCAAGAGACTCAATGTCTCATGGCAGAAGCTCCTTGCCTTGCAAGGCTTCATGTGCGTAATGTTCTGTAGTTTGCTTCTCTCTTTCTCTTGTTCTAGCTGTTCCTCCGTCTGCTTCTGCATCTCCAGGTATGCCTTTCTTTTGTTGTCTGTCTCTCAGTCGATACAAAATGCCCGCCTGCGTACGTAAGTGTGCGTTTGGTGGGATGTCTTGATACGTGTTTGCCACTGGCCGAATTCGACCTGCTGCTAGCTGCCAGCCCAGGAGAAACGGCGGGAACAAGCCCTTTCCCTGCCCTGACCTTGCTATCCAAATGGTGGCCAAAGAAGGATATGTGTAAGGGAATTGCCAAGCCCCAGCCACTGGCAAGGCATTCACTAGTCACGACTCAGGTCAACTGAGGCAAGACCGGCAAAGCATGAACAAGATGGCGCTGGAAGGAAGGGCTCCGCCCCTGTTTGGCTCCAGGCTATTTTCCCAGGCTTTTCTGAGAACAAAGAAGCCCAAAAATGTTTTTCTTTCTAGGGGCTAAGTGTGCAGCCTTGGGCAGACCTGGCTTCAACTCAATGACATCCATAGAAGGGTAAACTACTAGCTGATAGGTTCACTTAGGGCCCTGGTGTCAGAAAAGAGATCAAAGCACTGCTCACTTCGTGAATCAACTGAGTTCTTACTATCTTGTCTTCACCCTCAGTCACTGCTCACAGGGAAACTCCACCAGGGCCTACAGGTCTCTGTTGGACAGATAAGCCTGTGGGCCTGAGAGATGGGGCTCAGACTCCCGGCGTCCCTAACAGAAGTGGGCTCCTGGCTCTTTACTGAGGATTCCAGGTTCACTTGGCAACGACAATGGCAACCAGTGATTAGAACCTAGCACTTGCTGCCCTGCTCTACACTCAAACTGGACTCTAGAGAGATTCTATTCGACCAATGTTGATGGAGCTAACTTGATTTCTATTTCCATTGGCAAGTGTGTGCATGCCTGGGCCTACACTGTTTGAGTAAGCCGGGGCCAAAAGGACTCCGGGCTCAGTCCCTGGGCTTTTGGGCGCAGCGGGATTCAAAGACTCTTTATGGTTCCACAATTACATGGAAGAATCGTGTTTCCTCAGCCACGGTTTCCACTGGCCGAAGAAACCAGCTAAGCTCAGTCACTCATTCGGTGGCAGAGTGTGAAGGTGTGCTGGCCATACAGGGACCGGTCCTGGGCCAGGATGCAACGGGAAGCCGTGGCCTTCTTCTTCAGCTGGCCTCTGCAGTTGCACACTTGGAGGGCAGACTCCTTAAGAAGCAGTCAAGGAAGGGCCCTTTCAAATGTAGGGGAGACAACGTAAGGAAATCAACCCGGGGGCGGGGGCCACCGGGGGAACAGGAACTCCTTCTGTTGGTTATGGGTCTGTTCCGATAGAAAATGGACAGCCACAGAGCTCCTCCCTCACAGAGGGAGTTCACAGTTTGTGTTCCCATGGTTCCTGTATCTGTTTCGGTCCAGAAACCCTAAGCTGTTTTCACACCGTCAAGGTAGGTTAAATGGTCTTCAGGCATAGCAGAGAACATTGAAGACACAGTGGGGGGGCTCTATTTTTCACTTTTGGCTGAATCGGTTTTAATGTTCACTACCAACTTGAAATTTAACTCTCATTTCTACATTTTGTGAGACCACGATTGGAACGCACGGTTTGTTTTGGTTTTTCTCTCAACAGGCTGAATTCTATGGGTCTGGATTTCGCAATCGACGCCATACTGACTGTCACCTGCAGCATCCGCAGCCGGCCTCAGAGCCCCAGAAAGCTGATCCCCAGCTTCTTCCGCTGCCTCATCCTCTCGCTCCGCATGCGCCTCCTTTTCCTCATGCTCCCCCTCTTCCTCCGCCACCTCTTCCTCTTCTTCATCCCGCTTTGCCTCCTTCTCCTATTTCCCCAGAGTTTGATGATCCACAACTTTGAACTTCCAGGAGGGAATCTCCGGGAATTTTGTCCACCTGCCTGATCTTCCAGAGATCCTCCTTATCCTCCTCTGGCCTCCAGTACAATCAGTCACTCTGTTGTAACATTCGGTAATGTTTCTTTGTGTTTACTGCCTTGCCTTTCATGCTCTGTGCCTCAGTATGTTACTTTGTAAGCCAAATCACCTCACTCATCTGATTTGCAACTCTTCTTGCTCTACAAGGTATTTGCCTCTCTTCAAAGGCCTGGGATTATCTCCAAAGCTCCACACTTACACTTACTTAAGGATTCTTTGAGCTCTACAAGTTCTTCCTCTGAGGAGCCCTTTTCCGTATTCTCCCAACCTCAGGCTGGTACTGGAGAACACAGGAATAAATGGAGTTTTCCTTAAACTGAGAAACAGTTTTTGGGAAAATCCACCACCTAGCGTTATCTCTCCTGGAGTTAAGGTCTGAGAAGCCTTCCCAAGAAAGTCAGGAAATGAGGAAACAAAGCCTTCACTCCTGAAACATCATCTACTTAGGGAACCCTAGCGAACAAATGAGTTGAAACAACTCACAACACTCACACCTTGCAGGACATAAAACAAAACCACCAAATCCATCAACGTTTCCACGGAAAACAAGAAAGGCCAGCAGGAAGACACACAAAGGAAAACTTTTCACAACAACATAGGTTGTATCAGATACATAGGAGCCTAGCAACCGTGAGAAATTCAGGTACAATAAGAGTACCAAACACTTGTCACGCAGAGAAAGTCAGGTCCATGAAAATGGAGGAAGATACCACTTACTTGTAGGTAGTCAGAGGTAAAAAAAGAAAAAAGGCAAATGACCATTCTTTCAAAATCAATCAGTGTTATCCAATCAAACAATTAAAATAACGTTAAGTACCTGGCAAAATAAAAGAAAAAATCATGTGGAATAACAAGAGGTCGAGAATGGCCAAGAAAGGGATGACAAGAAAGGATCACTAAGCACCCCAGATGTCAAACTGCATCATACAGCAGCAGTCATCCCAAGGATGTGGAAATGGAATCTCCTCATGGGACAAGAGAGAGGGGCAGGACACTTTATTCGTCACACGGACGTGGGCGTAACTGATCATCATTATCCACTATTGGATGGAACTAAAGGGTGAAAGACAAGGGAAAAGTACTCAGTATTACCGACAATCCTTCTCGAAAAACAGCATAGGAATATGAAAAGCCTAGGTGTACAATAACATCTTCAAGTATTAGCTAAGAGAAGGCTCAGATTGCTAAAGGGTTTAGGATAAAAAGAGGCTGATATCATAAGCAAATGAGGAGAGCATGGGCTGGTTTAAAACGTCACATCTATTTAGAAGGAATGAATAAGGATAAAAGAATGGTTAACCAGCATTAAGAAATGTGAAACTTGTCACTTTGACAATAGAGACGCATCATTTTTTGCACAGTGCGGTTGTGATTGGCAGGATAGTGGAAAGCTGGCAAAAACGTTTTAAATCGCCTCTCTCTGATACATCCCTTCTTTCTCCGATAAGGAAAGAATTGAGTGAGATTTATAAAAAAAAATACTGCGTAAATGGCAAAGAATAGGAAAAGTCCCTCTCCAGAGGAACAAATCAAAGGCACCGATAATCAGGTCTGCTCAGCGTGATGCCACTGTATATAGGAAAAGTATGATATTCAGCAAATGACCTGTATTTTGTACGCAGGCGGTAGGAAGGGGGACCCCAACCTGGGGACAGACGTCCACAACAGTGGGGGCCCAAGAAGACGTTGGGGGGCCAGAATGGCTGGTTCGAAGCCACCATAAGTCCAGGGACATTACTGATTCGAAAGGAGGACAGCGCAGTCTACACTCTGCTGAGGTACCTCCAGAATGTGGCCTGTGTCGCAATAGCTTACTTTTCAGGCCACGCACACCCGGAGTGCAATCATCCACGTAAGGGCGGTGATGATTGGCTCTGGCAGAGAGAGCAGACACCTTTCCCCATAACATACGTCGGCCTACAGAAGCAACACTGCGTCCACGCCAAACAAGGGAGGAAGGGAAATGGCCTGAAATCGATGCAAAGGCAAGGAGAAGGAGAGTTTTCGAAATAATGTTCGTGGAAAGACTGGCTTCACAGAAGGGAGCCGTTAGCTGCGCTCTGACCCAGCTTCTTTCACCTTTTTCCGCCATCACTTTGCCGGCATTCGAAACCCCAGGGATGGGAAGGGGCAGCGCAAGTCAGCCCTATTGCCCTCAGCTCACAAACCGTGCAGGGAAACATTTCTACTCTCTCTGCCACAGCCTTACCTCAGCTCCCTTAGTTCAGCAAGTGAATCCTGGGTTCATCTGGCCTGCGCATTCACATCTTCGCCGATACCTTCACGTTAAAAGTCCCGGGGTGCTCGTGGTGGGGAATTGAGGCCTAACTGCGCTGTGCCTAAACACCCTTGCATTTTCGAACTTTAGGAAAATCTCGCTGGAGGAGCTGGGGAAATTGGGCCCATAGTGCAACCATGGCATTGTTGGAAACATTTCCCCTTCTCTTTGCACTTTTCCAGCTTTCAGGCCATTCTCCTGCCTTTGCTCAAGATACGAGAGACTCAATGTCTCATGGCAGCTGCTCCTTGCCTTGCAAGGCCTGATGTGCATAATGTTCTGTACTTTGCTTCTCTCTTTCTCTTGTTCTAGCTGTTCCTCCGTCTGCCTCTGCATCTCCAGCTATGCCTTTCTTTTGTTGTCTGTCTCTCAGTCGATACAATATGCCCGCCTGCGTACGTACGTGTGAGTTTGGTGGGATGTCTTGATACGTGTTTGCCAGTGGTCGATTTCGACCTGCTGCTAGATGCCAGCCCAGGACAAACGGTGGGAACAAGCCCTTTCCCTGCCCTGACCTTGCTATCCAAATGGTGGCCAAAGAAGGAAGTGTGTAAGGGAATTGCCAAGCCCCATCCTCTTGCAAGGCATTCACTAGTCACGACTCAGTTCAACTGAGGGAAGACTGGTAAGGCATGAACAAGATGGCGCTGGGAGGAAGGGTTCCGCCCCTGTTTGGCTACAGGCTATTTTCCCAAGCATTTCTGAGAACACAGAATTCCAAAAATGTTTTTCTTTCTAGGGGTACGTGTCCAGCCTTGGGCAGTCCTGGCTTCAGGTCAATGACTTCCATAGAAGGGTAAACTGGTAGCTGATAGGTTCACTTAGGGCCCTGGTGTCAGAAGAGAGAAAAGCACTGCTCCCTGCTTGAAACAACTGAGTTCTTCCTATCTTTTCTTCCCCCTCAGTCACTGCTTACAGGGAAACTCCACCAGGGCCTACGGGCCTCTGTTGGTTAGATAAACCTGAGGGCCTGAGAGATGGGGCTCAGACTCCGGGGGGTCCCTAACAGAAGTGGGCTCCTGGTAGTTTACTGGGGATTCCAGGTTCCCTTGGCAACGACAATGGCAACAAGTGATTAGAACCTAGCACTTGCTGTCCTGCTCTACACTCAAACTGGACTCTAGAGCGATTCTATTCGACCAAACGTGAGGCAGCTGACTTGATTTCTATTTCCATTGGCAAGGGTGTGCATCCCTGGGCCTACTCTCCTTGAGTAAGCCAGGGCCAGAAGGACTCCGGGCCGGGTCCCTGAGCTTTTGGGCGCAGTGGGATTCAAAGACTCTTTACGGTTCCACAATTACATCGAACAAAGGTTTTTCCTTAGCCACGGCTACTCCTGGCCGAAAAACCAGCTAGTCTCAATCACTCATTCGGTGGCAGGGTGTGGAGGTGTGCTGGACTTACAGGGACCGAAAATGGGCCAGGATGCGTAAATGGGAAAGGACAGGAAAAGTCCCTCTCCAGAGGAACGAATCAAAGGCAAGGATAATCAGGTCTGTTCAGCGTGATGCCACTGTATATAGGGAAAGTATGATATTCGGCAAATGACCTGAACTTTGCACGCAGGCGGTAGGAAGGGGGACCCCAACCTGGGGACAGATGTCCAAAACAGTGGAGGGCCAAGAAGATGCTGAGGGACCAGAATCGCTGGCACGAAGCCACCATCAGTCCAGGGACGTCACTGAATAGAAAGGAGGACAGCGCAGTCTACACTCTGCTGAGGTACCTCCAGAATGTGGCCTGTGTCGCAATAGCTTACTTTTCAGGCCACGCATACCCGGAGTGCAATCATTCACGTAAGGGCGGTGATGATTGGCTCTGGCAGAGAGAGCAGGCACCTTTCCCCATAACATACGTCGGCCTACAGAAGCCACACTGCTTACACGCCAAACAAGGGAGGAAGGGAAATGGCCTGAAATGGACGCAAAGGCAAGGAGGAGGAGAGTTTTTGGCATAATGTCCGTGGAAAGACTGCCTTCGCAGCAGGAGGGCCATAGCTGCACTCTGACCCATCTTCCTTCACCTTTGTCCCCCATCACTTTGCGGGCATTCGAAACCCCGGGGATGGGAAGGAGCAGCGCAAGTCAGCCCTATTACCCTCAGCTCACAAACCTTGCAGGGAAACATTTCTACTCTCTCTGCCACAGCCTTACCTCAGCTCTCTTAGTTCAGCAAGTGAATCCTGGGGTCATCTGGCCTGCCCATTCACATCTTCACCGATACCTTCACCTTGAACGTCCCGGGGTGCTCGTGGTGGGGAATTGAGGCCTAACTGCGCTGTGCCTAAACACCCTTGCATTTTCGAACTTTAGCAAAATCTCGCTGGAGGAGCTGGGGAAATTGGGCCCATAGTGCAACGATGGCATTGGTTTAAACATTTCCCCTTCTCTTTGCACTTTTCCAGCTTTCAGACCATTCTCCTGCCCTTGCTCAAGATACGAGAGACTCAATGTCTCATGGCAGCTGCTCCTTGCCTTGCAAGGCCTGATGTGTGTAATGTTCTGTACTTTGCTTCTCTCTTTCTCTTGTTCTAGCTGTTCCTCAGTCTGCCTCTGCGTCTCCAGATATGCCTTTCTTTTGTTGTCTGTCTCTCAGTCGATACAATATGCCCGCCTGCGTACGTAAGTGTGAGTTTGGTGGGATGTCTTGATACGTGTTTTCCACTGGCCGAATTCGACCTGCTGCTAGCTGCCAGCCCAGGACAAATGGCGGGAAGAAGCCCTTTCCCTGCCCTGACCTTGCTATCCAAATGGTGGCCAAAGAAGGAAGTGTGTAAGGGAATTGCCAAGCCCCAGCCTCTTGCAAGGCATTCACTAGTCACGACTCAGTTCAACTGAGGGAAGACTGGTAAGGCATGAACCAGATGTTCGCTGGGAGGAAATGTTCCGCCCCTGTTTGGCTCCAGGCTATTTTCCCAGGCTTTTCTGAGAACAAAGAAGCCCAAAAATGTTTTTCTTTCTAGGGACTACGTGTCCAGCCTTGGGCAGTCCTGGCTTCAGGTAAATGACATCCATAGAAGGGCAAACTATTAGCTGATAGGTTCACTTAGGGCCCTAGTGTCAGAAAAGAGATCAAAGCACTGTTCACTGCTTGAATCAACTGAGTTCTTACTATCTTGTCTTCCCCCTCAGTCACTGCTCACAGGGAAACTCCACCAGGGCCTACAGGCCTCTGTTGGTCAGATAAGCCTGTGGGCCTGAGAGATGGGGTCAGACTCCGGGGGTCCCTAACAGAAGTGGGCTCCTGACTGTTTACTGAGGATTCCAGGTTCCCTTGGCAACGACAATGGCAACCAGTGATTAGAACCTAGCACTTGCTGCCCTGCTCTACACTCAAACTGGACTCTACAGAGATTCTATTCGACCAAACGTGAGGGAGCTCACTTGATTTCTATTTCCAATGTCAAGGGTGTGCATTCCTGGGTCCACTCTCTTTGAGCAAGCCAGTGCCAGAAGGACTCCAGCAGTGTCCCTGAGCTTTTGGACGCAGTGGGCTGCAAAGACTCTTTACGGTTCCATAATTACATGGAACAAAGGTTTTTCCTCAGCCACGGCTTCTCCTGGCGTAAGAAACCAGCTAGGCTCAGTCACTCATTCGTTGGGAGGGTGTGGAAGTGTGCTGGCCTTACAGGGATCGGACATGCGCCAGGATGCAACGGGAGGCCGTGGCCTTCTTCTTCAGCTGGCCTCTGCACTTGCTCACTTGGAGGGCGGCCTCCTTAAGAAGCAGTCAGGGAAGGGCCCTTTCAAATGTAGGGCAGACAATGTAAGGAAATCAACCCGGGGGCGGGGGGCACCCGGGGAACAGGAACTATTCCTATTGTTTATGGGATTGTTCATCTGGAAAATGGACAGCCGCAGAGCTCCTCCCTCACCGAGGGAGTTCACACACGGTCAAGGTAGGGGAAATGGCCTTCCTTCATAGCAGAGAACATTGCTGACACAGTGGGGGGGGGCTCGATTTTTCACTTTTGTCTGAATGGGTTTTAATGTTCACTACCAACTTTAAATTAAACTGTCATTTCTACCTTTTCTGAGACCACGATTAGAACGCACGGTTTGTTTTGGTTTTTCTCTGAACAGGCTGAATTCTATGGGTCTGGGTATCGCCATCGACGCCATCCTGTCTGTCACCTGCAGCAACAGCATCTGGCCTGAGAGCCCCAGAAAGCTGATCCCCATCTTCTTCCGCTGCCTCATCGTCTTGCTCCGCATGAGCCTGCTTTTCCTCATGCTTCCCCTCTTCCTCTTCTTCATCCCGCTTTCCCTCCTTCTACTATTTCCCCAGAGGTTGATGAACCACAGACTTGAAATTCTAAGAGGGAACCCCCGGGAATTTTGTCCACCTGCCGGGTCGTGCATAGATCCCCCTCATCCTCCTCTGGCCTCCAGTACAATCAGTTATTCTACTGTAACATTCGGTAATGTTTCTTTGTGTTTACTGCCATGCCTTTCATGCTCTGTGCGTCAGGATGTTACTTTGTAAGCCAAATCACCTCACTCATCTGATTTGCAACTCTTCTTGCTCAACAAGGTATTCGCCTCTCTTCAAAGGCCTGGGATAATCTCCAAAGCTCCACACTTACACTTACTTAAGGATTCTCTGAGCTCTACTAGTTCTTCACCTGAGCACCCCTTTTCCGTGTTCTCCCAACCTCAGGCTTCTACTGGGAACACAGGAAGAAATGGAGTTTTCCTTCAACTGAGAAACAGTTTCTGGGGAAAACCACCACCTAGCGTTATCTCTCATGGGGATAAGGTCTGAGAAGCCTTCCCAAGAAAGTCAGGAAATGAGGAAACAAAGCCTTCACTCTTGGAACGTCATCTACTTAGGGAACCCTAGAGAACAAATGAGTTGAAACAACTCACAACACTCACATCCTTGCAGGACATAAAACAAAACCACCAAATCCATCAACGTTTCCACGGATAAGCAAGAAAGGCCAACAGGAAGACACACAATGGAAAACTTTTCACAACAACGTAGGTGGTATCAGATACGTGGGAACCTAGCAACCGTGAGAAATTCCGGTACTCTAAGAGCACCAAACACTTGTCACGCAGAGAAAGTCCGGTCCATAAAAATGGATGAAGGTATCACTTACTTGTAGGTAGTCAGAGGTAACAAAAAAAAGGCAAATGACCATTCTTCAAAAATCAATCAGTGCTATCGAATCAAACAACTAAAATGACTTTAAGGCCCTGGCAAAATAAAAGAAAAAATCATCTGGAATTGCAAGAGTTCGAGAATGGCCAAGGAACGGGTGACAAGAAAGGGTCACTAAGCACCCCAGATCTCAAACTGCATTATACAGCAGCAGTCATCCCAAGGATCTAGAACTGGGATCTCCTCATGGGTCAAGACAGCGGGGCAGGACACTTTATTAGTCACACGGACGCAGCCCTAACGGATCATCAGGACCCAGTATTGGATGGAACCAAGGGGTGAAAGACAAGGGAAAAGCACTCAGTATTACCGACAATCCTTCGGGAAAAACAGCAAAGGAATATGAAAAGCCTAGGTGTACAATAACATCTTCAAATATTAGCCAAGAGAAGGCTCAGATTGCTACAGGGCTTAGGCAAAAAGGAGGCTGATATCATAAGCAAATTAGGAGAGCATGGGCTGGTTTAAAATGTCACATCTTTTTAGAAGGAAAGAATCAGGATAAAAGAATGGTTAACCGGCTTTCAGAGATGTGAAACTTGTCACTTTGACAATAGAGATGCATCATTGCTTGCTCAGTGCGGCTGTGATTGGCAGAACAGTAGAAAGCTGGCAAAAACATTTTAAATCACCTCTCTCTGATACATGCCTTCTTTCTCCGATAAGGAGAGAATGGAGTGAAATTTATAAAAAAAAAAAATACTGCCCTAATGGGAAAGGATAGGAAACGTCCCTCTCCAGAGGAACAAATCAAAGGGACCAATAATCAGGTCTGGTCAGCGTGATGGCACTGTATACAGGGAAAGTATGGTATTTGGCAAATGACCGGAAATTTGTATGCAGGCCGTAGGAAGGAGACCCCAACGTGGAGACAGACGTCAAAAACAGTTGGGGGCCCAAGAAGTCGCTGGGGGGCCAGAATCCCTGTCACGAAGCCACCATCAGTCCAGGGACATCACTGAATCGAAAGGAGGACAGCGCAGTCTACACTCTGCTGAAGTACCTCCAGGATGTGGCCTCTGTCGCAGTAGCTTACTTTTCAGGCCACACACACCCGGAGTGCAGTCATCCACGTAAGGGTGGTGATGACTGGCTCTGGCAAAGAGAGTAGACACCTTTCCCCATACCATACGTCGGCCTACGGGAGCAACACTGCTTCCACGCCAACAAGGGAGGAAGGGAAATGGCCTGAAATCGACGCAAAGGCAAGGAGGAAGAGAGTTTTCGGAATAATGTCCGTGGAAAGACTGGCTTCGCAGCAGGGGGCCCTTAGCTGCACTCTGACCCAGCTTCCTTCACCTTTGTGCGCCATCACTTTGCCGGCATTCGAAACCCCAGGGATGGGAAGGGGCAGCGCAAGTCAGCCCTATTGCCCTCAGCTCACAAACCGTGCAGGGAAACGTTTCTACTCTCTCTGCCACAGCCCTGTCTCAGCTCCCTTAGTTCAGCAAGTGAATCCTGGGTTCATCTGGCCTGCCCATTCACATCTTCGCCGATACCTTCACCTTGAACGTCCCGGGGTGCTCGTGGTGGGGAATTGAGGCCTAACTGCGCTGTACCTAAACACCCTTGCATTTTCGAACTTTAGCAAAATCTCGCTGCAGGAGCTGGGGAAATCGGGCCCATAGCGTAACCATGGCATTGTTGGAAACATTTCTCCTTCTCTTTGGACTTTTCTGGCTTTCAGGCCATTCTCCTGCCTCTCATCAAGGTCCGAGAGACTCAATGTCTCATGGCAGAAGCTCCTTGCCTTTCAAGGCTTCATGTGCGTAATGTTCTGTAGTTTGCTTCTCTTTCTCTTGTTCTAGCTGTTCCTCCGTCTGCCTCTGCGTCTCCATGTATGCCTTTCTTTTGTTGTCTGTCTCTCAGTCGATACAACATGCCCGCCTTCGTCCGTAAGTGTGCCTTTGGTGGGATGTCTTGATACATTTTTGCCACTGACCGAATTCGACCTGCTACTAGCTGCCAGCCCAGGACAAACGGCGGGAACAAGACCTTTCCCTGCCCTGACCTTGCTCTCCAAATGGTGGCCAAAGAAGGATGTGTGTAAGGGAATTGCGAAGCCCCAGCCTCTTGCAAGGCATTCAGTAGTCACGACTCAGGTCAACTGAGGGAGGACTGGTAGGGCATGAACAAGATGGTGCTGGGAGGAAGGGCCCCAGCCCTGTTTGGCTCCAGGCTATTTTCCCCGGCTTTTCTGAGAACAAAGAAGCCCAAAAATATTTTTCTTTCTAGGGGCTACGTGTCCAGCCTTGGGCAGTCCTGGCTTCAGGTCAATGACATCTATAGAAGGGCAAACTACTAGCTGATTGGGTCACTTAGGGCCCTGGTGTCAGAAAAGAGATAAAAGGGGTGGAGCCAAGATGGCGGAGTAGAAGGACACACAATTACGAGCTATGAGCCCACAAGCCATGGAATTTAGGTAAAAAGAGATCTCCATAAATTCTGAATCACTGCAGGGGGTGCATAAACATAGGGGAACAGATTTCCGTTCCACTGAGCCCTGGAGAGCCATCCCCGGGTTCCATCACGCTCCGGAAAGTGGACCCCACCGCCAGCGCTCCTCTGGCCGTGGTCCCAGAAGTGCTGACCCGAGCAGGCTTCAGAGAATGAAGCTCTAGCAGCCGGGAAAATCCCTCTGCCCACAGAAGCTACAGGTCAGTGAGAAAGAAGGCTGGACTAGGCGAGGGAATCGGAGCATCTCCGGGACTCGGGCCCCCTCGGGAGGAAACGACAGCGGCAGAGACGGGGGCAGGGAGCGGCGGAGGCAGAGGCGTGGGCTGCGGCTGAGGTGGCAGCAGCCCAGGACTCAGGAATCCCCCAGCAGCAGGCAGGATCTTCAATACTGAAGGTCCTTCCATTCTGAGGGAGCTGAGCCTGGGAGATGGCCCTGCCCCCACCCCGCTCTATTACTGAAGGCCTCTGAATAAAACCCCTGAGGGAGCTGAGCATAAGAGACGGGGCCCCCCGCCCCCACCCGCTCTGTTCCTGAAAGTCTCTGCAGAAAGCCCCAGAGGGAACCGAGTTTGGGAGGCATCCCTGCCCCCACCACTGCGCCAGAACTAAAGCTTGCTGCAGAAAGTGCATTTGAATCTCAGAGGTCAAGTACTAGCTGGGCGGATCCAGGCAAAGGTGGAAAGTAATCTCAGAAGTCAAGTAACTGGCTGGGAAAATGCCTAGAAAAGGGAAGAAAAATAAGACTATAGAGAGTTTTTTTCCAACAAGTGCAAATGATCCCGACCTTCGGATATGATGGCGAGGACGACAACGTATTCTTGCCATCAGGGAAAGACGTGGAGGGCGGGGCCTCAGTACCCCTGACACACCAGGGGGGTGGCGGGTGGGCTCAGCCCTTGGAAGAGCTTAAAAAGGATTTTGAAAAGCAAGTTAGACAGCTGGAAGAGAAATGACAAAGATGCAAGAAAAGTGTGAATAACGGGTCAATATCTTGGTAAAGGAGACCCAAAAAAATGCTGAGGAAATTAATACGTTGAAAAATAGGCTCACTCAATTGGCAAAAGAGGTTCAAAAAGCCAATGAGGAGAAGAATGCTTTCAAAAGCAGAATGAGCCAAATGGAAAAAGAGGCTCAAAAGCTCACTGAATTTAATAGTTCTCTCAAAATTAGAATGGAACAGATGGAGTCTAATGACTTTAGGAGAAACCAAGAAATCACCAAACAAAACCAAAAGAACGAAAAAAATGGAAGAGAATGTGAAGTATCTCATGGGAAAAACAACTGACCTGGAAAATAGATCCAGGAGAGACAATTTAAAAATTATTGGACTACCTGAAAGCCATGATCAAAAAAAGAGCCTAGACATCATCTTCCATGGAATTATCAAGGAAAACTGACCTGACATTCTAGAACCAGAGGACAAAATAAGTATGGAAAGAATCCATCGATCACCACCTGAAAGAGATCCAAAAAAAGAAACTCCTAGGAACATTGTGGCCAAATTCCAGAACTCCCAGTTCAAGGAAAAATTCTTGCAAGCAGCTAGAAAGAAACAATTCCAGTATTGTGGAAATACAATCAGGATAACTCAAGATCCAGCAGCTTCTACATTAAGGGATCGAAGGGCGTGGAATAGGATATTCCAGAAGGCAAAGGAACTAGGACTCAAACCAAGAATCACCTACCCAGCTAAACTGAGTATAATACTTCAAGGGAAAATATGGTCTTTCAATGAAACAGAGGACTTTCAATCATTCTTAATGAAAAGACCAGAGCTGAAGAGAAAATTTGACTTTCAAACACAAGAATGAGAAGAAGCATGAAAAAGGAAACAGCAAAGAGAAGTCTTAAGGGACTTACCAGAAATGAACTGTTCACATTCCTACAGGGAAAGACAATATTTCTAACTCTTAAAACTTTTCAGTATCTGGGTAGTTGGTGGGACCACACATACACATGTACACGCATGCACACACATACACACATGCATACACATACAGAGACAAAGAGCACAGATTGAACTGAATAGGATGGGACCATACCTTAAAGGAAATTAAGGTAAATGGTGAGAGAGAAATGTAGTGAGAGGAAAGAGGGGGAAATGGAAGGGGGTAAGTATATGTCATTTAAGAGGCAAGTAGGAGATTTTTTTTAATGGAGGGAAAAAGAGGAGAGCTGAGGAAAAAAAAAACCAAGAAGTTTACCCTCATCACATTTGACTAAACGAAGGAGTGAAACGCACACTCATTTTGGTTTGTAAAGCTATGTTACAGTATAAGAAAGTTGGGGAGAAGGAGATATTACGGGGGGGGGATTATGGAAGGGAGGGCAAAGGGAGGAGGGAGTAATTGAAAGTCAACACTTGGGGAGGGACAGAATCAAAAGACAGAAGAGAAACAATGAGGGGCAGGTTAGGAGGGATGGTAATCCAGTTAGTCTTACACAACACGACTATCAGGAAGGTCATTTGCAAAGCTACACAGATATGGCCTATAATGAATTGCCTGCCTTACCAAAGTGAATGGGTGGGGAGGGAGGGATGGGGAGAATTTGGAACTCAAAGTTTTAGGAACAATTGTTTAGTATTGTTGTTGCAACTAGGAAAGAAGACATACAGTTAATGAGGAATAGAAAGTCATCTGGCCCTACAGGAGAAAAGAGAAGATGGAGACAAGAGAAGGGAGGGATGACAAAAGAGAGGACAGATTGGAGATAGGGAAAATTAGATTGCTTGGGGTATTGGCTTGGGGGGAGGGGATAAAAGGGGAGAAAATTTGGAACCCAAAAATTTGTGAAAATGAATGTAAAAAGTTAAATAAATTAAAAAAAAATAAAAGGATTTGTTCTGTAAAAAAAAAAAAAGGAAAGCAAGGAATAATTTGCCTGTCAGATTTATGGAGAATGGAAGAATTTATGACCTAACAAGAGACAGCGCACATTATGAAATGCAAATTGGATAATACTGATTACATTAAATTGAAAAGTTTTTGCATGAACAAAGCCAATGCAACAAAATTTAGAAGGGGAGCAGAAAGCTGAGAAACAGTTTTTACAGCTATTGTCTCTGACGACCCCATTTCTAAGATATCTATATATTTTAGAACTGAGTCAAATTTATAAGAATACAAGTCATTCCCCAATTGATAAATTGTCAAAGGATAGGAACAGGCAGTTTATAGATGAAGAAATTAAGGCTATCTATAGTCATATGAAAAATGCTCTAAATTACTACTGATTAGAGAAATGCAAATCAAATGTATTATGAGGTACATCACACCTATCAGATTGGCTAACATGACAAAACAGAAAAATGCTCAAGAAGATGTGGGAAAATGGAAATACTAATGCATTGTTGGTGGAGTTGTGAACTGATTCAACCATTCTAGAGAGCAATTTGAAACTATGCTCAAAGGGCTAAAAAACGTACATATCCTTTGATCGAGAAATACCGCTTTTAGGTCTGTATCCCAAAGAGATCATAAAAATGGGAAAAGGACCCGCATGTACAAAAATACTTATAGCCCTTCTTTTTGCGTTGGCCAAGAATTAGAAGTTGAAGGGATGCCTATCAATTGGGGAATGACTGTACATATTTTGGCATATGAATGTGATGGAATACTATTGTTCCATAAAAAATGGTGAGCTGAAGAACTTCAGAAAAACCTGGAAAGACTTCTATGAACTGTGGCTAAGTACAATGAACAAAACCAGAAGAACATTCTACACGGTAACAGTCACATTATTCAGTGACTGAGTTTGATAGATGTAGCTCTTCTTGCAATGCATAGATCTAAGATTACTCTAAAAGACTCATGATGGAAACTGCTACCCTTATCCAGAAAAAAAATTGGAATATGAACGCTGCTCATACATACCATTTGCTCTCTCTTTTTTTGTTTTTCTTCTTTCTCATGATTTCTCCCATTGGTTCTCATTATTTTTTTATTTGCAATATGGCTAATGGAAATACGTTTAAAATCATTGTACATGTATAGCCTACATCAGATTGTATGCCATCTTGGAGAGGGGAGAGGAGAGGGAAAGGGAGAAACTTAGAATTCAAAATCTTATGAAAATGAATGTTGAAAATGAAAAATAAATAAACTTTAAAAAATTAAAAAAAAAGAAAAGAGATAAAAGCACTGCTCACTGCTTGAATCAACTGAGTTCTTACTATCTTGTCTTCGCCCTCAGTCACTGCTTACAGTGAAACTCCACCAGGGCCTACAGGACACTGTTGGTCAGATAAGCCTGCGGGCCTGAGAGATGGGGCTCAGACTCCCGGGGTCCCTAAGAGAAGTGGGCTCCTGGCTGTTTACTGAGGATTACAGCTTCCCTAGGCAACGAGAATGGCAACCAGTGATTAGATCCTACCACTTGCTGCCCTGCTCTACACTAAAATTGGACTCTAGAGAGATTCTACTCGACCAAAGTTGAGGGAGCTAACTGGATTTCTATTTCCATTGGCAAGGGTGTGCGTCTCTGGTCTTACACACTTTGAGTAAGCCAGGGCCAGAAGGACTCCGGGACCAATCCCTGAGCTTTTGGGCAGAGCGGGATTCAAAGACTCTTTACGGCTCCACAATTACAGTGAACAAAATTTTTCCACAGCCACGGCTTCTCCTGGCCGAAGCAACCAGCTAGCCTCAGTCACTCATTCGGTGGCAGGGTGTGGAGGTGTGCTGGCCTTACAGGGACCGCACATGGGCCAGGATGCAACGGGAGGCCGTGGCCTTCTTCTTCATCTGGCCTCTGCAGTTGCGCACTTGGAGGGCAGACTCCTTAAGAAACAGTCAGGGAAGGACCCTCTCTAATGTAGGGGAGACATGGTAAGGAAATCAACCCGGGGGCGGGGGGCTCCCGGGGAAGAGGAACTCCTCCTATTGATTATTGGTTAAGTTAATCTGGAAAATGGACAGCCGCAGAGCTCCTCCCTCTCAGAGGGAGTTCACAGTTTGTGTTCCCATGGTTCCGGTACCTGTTTCGGTCCATAAACACAAAACTGTTTTCACACCGTCAAGGTAGGTTCAATGGTCTTCATTCATAGCAGAGCACGTTGCAGACACAGAGGGGGGGCTCGATTTTTCACTTTTGGCTGAATCGGTTTTAATGTTCACTACCAACTTTAAATTAAACTGTCATTTCTACCTTTTCTGAAACCACGATTGGAAGGCACGGTTTGTTTTGGTTTTTCTCTCAACAGGCTGAATTCTATGGGTCTGGATATCGCCATCGACGCCATCCTGGCTGTCACCTGCAGCATCAGCATCCGGCCTGAGAGCCCCAGAAAGCTGATCCCCAGCTTCTTCCGCTGCCTCTTCCTCTCGCTCCGCATGCGCCTGCTTATCGTCATGCTCCCCCTCTACCTCCGCCACCTCTTCCTCTTCTTTATTCCGCTATCCCTCCTTCTCCTATTTCCCCAAAGGTTGATGAACCACACCCTTGAACTTCTAAGAGGGAACCCCCGGGAATTTTGTCCACCTGCCTGATCTTCCTGAGATCCTCCTCATCCTCCTCTGGCCTCCAGTACAACCACTTATTCTATTGTAACATTCGGTAATGTTTCTTTGTGTTTACTGCCATTCCTTTCATGCTCTGTGCCTCAGTATGTTACTTTGTAAGCCAAGTCACCTCACTCTTCCGATTCGCAACTCTTCTTGCTCAACAAGGTATTTGCCTCTCTTCAAAGGCCTGGGATAATCTCCAAAGCTCCACACTGACACTTACTTAAGGATTCTCTGAGCTCTACAAGTTCTTCCTCTGAGGAGCCCTTTTCCGTATTCTCCCAACCTCAGGCTGGTACTGGAGAACACAGGAAGAAATGGAGTTTTCCTTCAACTGAGAAACAGTTTCTGTGGAAAACCACTACCTAGCATTATCTCTCATGGGGATAAAGTCTGAGAAGCCTTCCCAAGAAGGTCAGGAAATGAGGAAACAAAGCCTTCACTCTTGGAACATCATCTACTTAGGGAACCCTAGAGAACAAATGAGTTGAAACAACTCACAACACTCACACCCTTGCAGGACATAAAACAAAACCACCAAATCCATCAACGTTTCCACGGATAAGCAAGAAAGGCCAGCAGGAAGACACACAAAGGAAAACTTTTCAAAACAACGTAGGTGGTATCAGATACATGGGAGCCTAGCAATCGTGAGAAATTCAGGAACTCTAAGAGCACCAAACACTTGTCACGCAGAGAAAGTCAGGTCCATAAAAATGGATGAAGATATCACTTATTGTAGGAAGGCAGAGGTAAAAAAAAAAAAAGGCGAATGACCATTCCTCCAAAATCAATCAGTGCTATCCAATCCAAAAATTAAAATGAATTTAAGTACCTGGCAAAAGAAAAAAAAAACATTTGGAATTAGAAGAGGTCGAGAATGGCCAAGGAACGGATGACAAGAGAGGGTCACCAAGCACCCCAGATATCAAATTGGATCATACAGCAGCAGTCATCTCCAGGATCTGGAACTGGGATCTCCTCATGCGACAAGACAGTTGGGCAGGGCACTGGATTAGTCACACGGTTGCGGCCATAACTGATCATCAGGATCCAGTATTAGATGGAACTAAAGAGTGAAAATCTTGGGAAAAGGCCTCAGTATTACCGAGAATCCGTCCGGGAAAACAGCAAAGGAATATGAAAAGCCTAGTTGTACAATAGCATCTTCAAGAATTAGCCAAGAGAAGGCTCAGATTGCAACAGGGTTTAGGCAAAAAGGGGGCTGATATCATAAGCAAATGAGGAAAGCATGGGCTGTGTTAAAATGTCACATCTATTTAGAAGGAAGGAATACGGATAAAAGAATGGTTAACCGGCTTTAAGAGATGTGAAACTTGTCACTTTGACAATAGAGATGCATCATTACTTGCACAGTGCGGCTGTGATTGGCAGAACAGTAGAAAGCTGGCAAAAACGTTTTAAATCACCTCTCTCTGATACATGCCTTCTTTCTCCGATAAGGAGAGAATTGAGTGAAATTTATAAAAAAAAAAATACTGCGTACATGGGAAAGGATAGGAAACGTCCCTCTCCAGAGGATCAAATGAAAGTCATCGATAATCAGGTCTGCTCAGCGTGATGGCACTGTATACAGGGAAAGTATGGTATTTGGCAAATGACCTGAAATTTGTACGCAGGCCGTAGGAAGGGGGACCCCAACATGGAGACAGACGTCCACAACAGGTGGGGGCCCAAGAAGATGCTGGGGGGCCAGAATCCCTGGCACGAAGCCACCATAAATCCAGGGACGTTACTGAATCGAAAGGAGGACAGCGCAGTCTACACTCTGCTGAAGTACCTCCAGGATGTGGCCTCTTTCGCAGTAGCTTAATTTTCAGGCCACACACACCCGGAGTGCAGTCATCCACGTAAGGGCGGTGATGACTGGCTCTGGCAGAGAGAGCAGACACCTTTCCCCATACCATACGTCGGCCTACAGAAGCAAAACTGCTTCCACGCCAAAGAAGGGAGGAAGGGAAATGGCCTGAATTGGACGCAAAGGCAAGGAGGAGGAGAGTTTTCGGAATAATGTCCGTGGAAAGACTGGCTTCGCAGCAGGGGGCCCATAGTTGCACTCTGACCCAGCTTCCTTCACCTTTGTCTGCCTTCACTTTGCCGGCATTCGAAACCCCGGGGATGGGAAGGGGCAGCGCAAGTCAGCCCTATTGCCCTCAGCTCACAAACCGTGCAGGGAAACGTTTCTACTCTCTCTGCCACAGCCCTGCCACAGCTCCCTTAGTTCAGCAAGTGAATCCTGGGTTCATTTGGCCTCCCCATTCACATCTTCGCGGATACCTTCACCTTGAACATCCCGAGGTGCTTGTGGTGGCGAATTGAGGACTAACTGAGCTGTGCCTAAACACCCTTGCATTTTCGAACTTTAGCAAAATCTCGCTGGAGGAGGTGGGGAAATCGGGCCCATAGTGCAACCATGGCATTGTTGGAAACATTTCTCCTTCCCTTTGGACTTTTCTAGCTTTCAGGCCATTCTCCTGCCTTTGCTCAAGATACGAGAGGCTCAATGTCTCATGGCAGCTGCTCCTTGCCTTGGAAGGCCTCATGTGCGTACTATTCTGTAGTTTGCTTCTCTCTTTCTCTTGTTCTAGCTATTCCTTCGTCTGCCTCTGCTTCTCCAGGTATGCCTTTCTTTTATTGTCTGTCTCTCAGTCAATACAACATGCCCGCCTGCGTACGTATGTGTGCGTTTGGTGGGATGACTTGATTCATGTTTGCCCCTGGCCAAATTCGACATGCTGCGAGCTGCCAGCCCAGGACAAACGGCGGGAACAAGCCCTTTCCCTGCTCTGACCTTGCTATCCAAATGGTGGCCAAAGAAGGAAGTGTGTAAGGGAATTGCCAAGCCCCAGCCTCTTGCAAGGCATTCACTAGTCACGACTCAGGTCAACTGAGGGAAGACTGGTAAGGCATGAACAAGATGGCGCTGGGAGGATATGTTCCGCCCCTGTTTGGCTCCAGGCTATTTTCCCAGGCTTTATGGAGAATAAAGAAGCCCCAAAATGTTTTTCCTTCCAGGAGCTACGTGTCCAGCCTTGAGCAGTCCTGGCTTCAGGTAAATGACATCCATAGACGGCAAACTACTAGCCGAGAGGTTCACTTAGGGCCCTGGTGTCAGAAAAGAGATAAAAGCACTGCTCACTGCTTGAATCAACTGAGTTCTTACTATCTTGTCTTCCCCCTCAGTTACTGCTTACAGGGAAACTCCACCAGGGCCTACAGGGCTCTGTTGGTCAGATAAGCCTGTGGGATGAGAGATGGGGCTCAGACTCCTGGGGTCCCTAACACAAGGGGCTCTTGGCTGTTTACTGAGGATTCCAGGTTCCCTTGGCAACGACAATGGCAAGCAGTGATTAGGACCTAGCACGTGCTGCCCTGCTCTACACTCAAACTGGACTCTAGAGCGATTCTATTCGACCAAAAATGAGGGGGCTAACGTGATTTCTATTTCCATTGGAAAAGGAGTGCATCCCTCGGCCTACTCTCTTTGAGTAAACCAGGGTCAGAAGGACTCCTGGCAGGTTCCCTGAGCTTTTGGGCGGAGTGGGCTTCAAAGACTCTTTACGGTCCCACAATTACATTGAACAAAGGTTTTTCCTCAGCCACCGCTTCTCCTGGCGAAGAAACCAGCTACCCTCAGTCACTCATTCGGTGGCAGTGTGTGGAGGTGTGCTGGCCATGCAAGGACCGGACATGGGCCTGGATGCAACGGGAGGCCGTGACCTTCTTCTTCAACTGGCCTCTGCAGTTGCGCACTTGGAGGGCACACTTCTTAAGAAGCAGTCAGGGAAGGAACCTTTCAAATGCAGGGGAGAAAACGTAAGGAAATCAACCCCGGGGCAGGGGGCACCCGGGGAACAGGAACTCCTCCTATTGATTATGGGTCTGTTCCGCTGGAAAATGGACAGCCGCAGAGCTGCTCCCTCACAGAGGGAGTTCGCTGTTTGTGTTCCCATGGTTCCTGTACCTGTTTTGGTCCATAAACACTAAACTGTTTTCACACCGTCAAGGTAGGTTCATTTGTCTTCATTCATAGCAGAGAACATTGCAGACACAGCGGGGGGGCTCGATTTTTCCCTTTTGGCTGAATCGGTTTTAATGTTCACTACCAACTTTAAATTAAACTGTCATTTCTACCTTTTCTGAAACCACGATTGGAAGGCACGGTTTGTTTTGGTTTTTCTCTCAACAGGCTGAATTCTATGGGTCTAGATATCGCCATCGACGCCATCCCGGCTGTCACCTGCAACATCAGCATCCGGCCTGAGAGCCCCAGAAAGCTGATCCCCAACTTCTTCCGCTGCCTCATCCCCTCGCTCCGCATGCGCCTGCTTTTCCTCATGCTCCCCTCTTCCTGCGCCATCTCTTCCTCTTCTTTATCCCGCTATCCCTCCTTCTCCTATTTCCCCAAAGGTTGATGAACCACACCCTTGAACTTCTAAGAGGGAACCCCCGGGAATTTTGTCCACCTTCCTGATCTTCCTGAGATCCTCCTCTGGCCTTCAGTACAATCAGTTATTCTATTGTAACATTCGGTAATGTTTCTTTGTGTTTACTGCCATTCCTTTCATGCTCTGTGCCTCAGTATGTTACTTTGTAAGCCAAATCACCTCACTCTTCTGATTCGCAACTCTTCTTGCTCAACAAGGTATTTGCCTCTCTTCAAAGGCCTGGGATAATCTCCAAAGCTCCACACTTACACTTACTTAAGGATTCTCTGAGCTCTACAAGTTCTTCCTCTGAGGAGCCCTTTTCCGTATTCTCCCAACCTCAGGCTGGTACTGGAGAACACAGGAAGAAATGGAGTTTTCCTTCAACTGAGGAACAGTTTCTCTGGAAAACCATCACTTAGCGTTATCTCTCATGGTGATAAGGTCTGAGAAGCCTTCCCAAGAAGGTCAGGAAATGAGGAAACAAAGCCTTCACTCTTGGAACATCATCTACTTAGGGAACCCTAGGGAACAAATGAGTTGAAACAACTCACAACACTCACACCCTTGCAGGACATAAAACAAAACCACCAAATCCATCAACGTTTCCACGGAGAACCAAGAAAGGCCAGCAGGAAGACACACAAAGGAAATCTTTTCAAAACAACGTAGGTGGTATCAGATACAGGGGAGCCTAGGAACCGTGAGAAATTCAGGTTCTCTAAGAGCACCAAACACTTGTCATGCAGAGAAAGTCAGGTCCATGAAAATGTATGAAGATATAACTTATTTGTAGGTGTCAGAGGTAAAAAAAAAAAAAATGGAAAATGACCATTCTTCCAAAATCAATCAGTGCTATCCAATCAAACAAATAAAATGACTTTAAGGACCTGGGAAAATAAAGCAAAAAATAATTTGGAATTGCAAGAGGTCGAGAATGGCCAAGGAACGGGTGACAAGAAAGGTTCACTAAGCATCCCAGATCTCAAACTGCATCATACAGCAGCAGTCATCCCAAGGATCTGCAACTGCGATCTCCTCATGCGACAAGACAGCGGGGCAGGACACTTGATTATTCACACGGACGTGGACCTACCTGATCATCAGGATCCAGTATTGGATGGAACCAAAGGGTGAAAGACAAGGGAAATGCACTCAGTATTACCGACAATCCTTCTGGAAAAACAGCAAAGGAATATGAAAAGCCTAGGTATACAATAACATCTTCAAGTATTAGCCAAGAGAAGGCTCAGATTGCTAGAGGGTTTAGGCAAAAAAGAGGCTGATATCATAAGCAAATGAGGAGAGCATGGGCTGGTTTAAAATGTCACATCTTTGTAGAAGGAAAGAATAATGATAAAAGAATGGTTAACCGGCATTAAGAGCTGTGAAACTTGTCACTTTGACAATAAAGACGCATCATTTTCTGCACAGTGCGGCTGGGATTGGCAGGATAGTAGAAAGCTGGCAAAAACGTTTTAAATCACCTCTCTCTGATGCATGCCTTCTTTCTCCGATAAGGAGAGAATTGAGTGAAATTTATAAAAAAAAATACTGCGTAAATGGGAAAGGACAGGAAACGTCCCTCTCAAGAGGAACAAATCAAAGGCAAGGATAATCAGGTCTGTTCAGCGTGATGCCACTGTATATAGGGAAAGTATGATATTCGGCAAATGACCTGAACTTTGCACACAGGCGGTAGGAAGGGGGACCCTAACCTGGGGACAGACGTCCACAACAGTGGGGGGCCCAAGAAGACGCTGGGGGGCCATAATCGCTGGCACGAAGCCACCATCAGTCCAGGGACGTCACTGAATAGAAAGGAGGACAGCACAGTCGACATTCTGCTGAGGTACCTCCAGAATGTGGCCTGTGTCGCAATAGCTTACTTTTCAGGCCACGCACACCCGGAGTGCAATCATCCACGTAAGGGCGGTGATGATTGGCTCTGGCAGAGAGAGCAGACACCTTTCCCCATAACATACGTCGGCCTACAGAAGCAACACTGCTTCCACGCCAAACAAGGGAGGAAGGGAAATGGCCTGAAATCGACGCAAAGGCAAGGAGGAGGAGAGTTTTCGGAATAATGTCCGTGGAAAGACTGGCTTCGCAGCAGGGGGCCCTTAGCTGCACTCTGACCCAGCTTCCTTCACCTTTGTGCGCCATCACTTTGCCGGCATTCGAAACCCCAGGGATGGGAAGGGGAAGCGAAAGTCAGCCCTATTGCCCTCAGCTTACAAACCGTGCAGGGAAACATTTCTACCCTCTCTGCCACAGCCTAACCTCAGCTCCCTTAGTTCAGCAAGTGAATCCTGGGTTGATCTGGCCTGCCCATTCACATCTTCGCAGATACCTTCACCTTGAACGTCCCGGGGTGCTCGTGGTGAGGAATTGAGGCCTAACTGCGCTGTGCCTAAACACCCTTGCATTTTCGAACTTTAGCAAAATCTCGCTGGAGGAGCTGGGGAAATTGGGCCCATAGTGCAACCATGGCATTGGTTTAAACATTTCCGCTTCTCTTTGCACTTTTCCAGCTTTCAGGCCAGTCTGCTGCCTTTGCTCAAGATACGAGAGAGTCAATGTCTCATGGCAGCTGCTCCTTGCCTTGCAAGGCCTGATGTGTGTAATGTTCTGTACTTTGCCTCTCTCTTTCTCTTGTTCTAGCTCTTCCTCAGTCTGCCTCTGCATCTCCAGGTATGCCTTTCTTTTGTTGTCTGTCTCTCAGTCGATACAATATGCCCGCCTGCGTACGTAAGTGTGAGTTTGGTGGGATGTCTTGATACGTGTTTGCCACTGGCCGAATTCGACCTGCTCCTAGCTGCCAGCCCCGGACAAACGTCGGGAAGAAGCCCTTTCCCTGCCCTGACCTTGCTATCCAAATGGTGGCCAAAGAAGGAAGTGTGTAAGGGAATGGCTAAGCCCCAGCCTCTTGCAAGGCATTCACTAGTCACGACTCAGTTCAACTGAGGGAAGACTGGTAAGGCATGAACAAGATGGCGCTGGGAGGAAGGGTTCTGCCCCTGTTTGGCTCCAGGCTATTTTCCCAGGCTTTTCTGAGAAGAAAGAAGCCCAAAAATGTTTTTCTTTCTAGGGGCTACTTGTCCAGCCTTGGGCAGTCCTTGCTTCAGGTCAATGACATCCATGAAAGGGTAAACTGGTAGCTGATAGGTTCCCTTTGGGCCCTGGTGTCAGAAGAGAGAAAAGCACTGCTCCCTGCTTGAATCAACTGAGTTCTTACTATCTTTTCTTCCCCCTCAGTCACTGCTTACAGGGAAACTCCACCAGGGCCTATGGGCCTCTGTTGGTCAGATAACCCTGTGGGCCTGAGAGATGGGGTTCAGACTCCAGGGGGTCCCTAACAGAAGTGGGCTCCTGGCTCTTTACTGAGTATTCCAGGTTCCCTTGGGAAGGACAATGGCAACCAGTGATTAGAACCTAGCACTTGCTGCCCTGCGCTACACTCAAAATGGACTCTAGAGAGATTCTATTTGACCAAAGGTAAGGGAGCTAACTTGATTTTTATTTCCATTGGCAAGGGTGTGCATCCCTGGGCCTACTTTCTTTGAGTAAGGCAGGGCCAGAAGGACTCCGGGCCGGGTCCCTGAGCTTTTGGTTTCAGTGGGCTTCAACGACTCTTTACCGTTCCACAATTACATCGAACAAAGGTTTTTCCTCAGCCACGGCTTCTCCTGGCCGAAGAAACCAGCTAGCCTCAGTCACTCCTTCGGTGGGAGGGTGTGGAGGTGTGCTGGCCTTACAGGGACCGGACATGGGCCAGGATGCAACGGGAGGCCGTGGCCTTCTTCTTCAGCTGGCCACTGCACTTGCTCACTTGGAGGGCGGCCTCCTTAGGAAGCAGTCAGGAAAGGGCCCTTTCAAATGTAGGGGAGACAATTTAAGGAAATCAACTCGGGGTTGGGGGGCACCGGGGGAACAGGAACTCTTCCTATTGTTTATGGGTCTGTTCACCTGGAAAATGGACACCCGCAGAGCTCCTCCCTCACAGAGGGAGTTCACAGTTTGTGTTTCCATAGTTCCTGTATCTGTTTCGGTCCATAAACACTAAGCTGTTTTCGCACGGTCAAGGTAGGTTAAATGGCCTTCATTCATAGCAGAGAACATTGCTGACACAGTGGGGAGGCTCGATTTTTCACTTTTGACTGAATCGGTTTTAATGTTCACTACCAACTTTAAATGCAACTGTCATTTCTACCTTTACTGATCCCACGATTGGAACGCACGGTTTGTTTTGGTTTTTCTCTCAACAGGATGAATTCTATGGGTCTGGATATCGCCATCGACGCCATCCTGGCTGTCACCTGCAGCATCAGCAGCCGGCATGAGCGCTCCAGAAAGCTGATCCCCAGCTTCTTCCGCTGCCTCATCCTCTCGCTCCGCATGCGCCTGCTTTTCCTCATGCTGCCCCTCTTTCTCCGCCACCTCTTCCTCTTCTTCGTCCCGCTTTCCCTGCTTCTCCTCTTTCCCCAAAGGTCCTGAACTTACAAGAGAGGACCCCCGGGAATTTTGTCCACGTGCCGGGTCGTGCAGAGATCCCCCTCATCCTCCTCTGGCGTCCAGTACAATCAGTTATTCTATTATAACATTCGGTAGTGTTTCTTTGTGTTTACTGCCATGCCTTTCATGCTCTGTGCATCGGGATGTTACTTTGTAATCGAAATCACCTCACTCATCTGATTTGCAACTCTTCTTGCTCAACAAGGTATTCGCCTCTCTTCAAAGGCCTGGGATAATCTCCATAGCTCCACACTTACACTTACTTAACAATTCTCTGAGCTCTACAAGTTCTTCATCTGAGGACCCCTTTTCCGTATTCTCCCAACCTCAGGCTGGTACTGGAGATCACAGGAAGAAATAGAGTTTTCCTTCAACTGAGAAAGAGTTTCTGGGGAAAACCACAACCTAGCGTTATCTCTGATGGGGATAAGGTCTGAGAAGCCTTCCCAAGAAGGTCAGGAAATGAGGAAACAAAGCCTTCACTCTTGGAACATCATCTACTTAGGGAACCCTAGAGAACAAATGAGTTGAAACAACTCACAACACTCCCACCCTTACAGGACATAAAACAAAACCACCAAATCCATCAACGTTTCTACGGATAAGCAAGAAAGGCCAGTGGGAAGATACACAAAGGAAAACTTTTCACAAAAACATAGGTGGTATGAGATACATGGGAACCTAGCAACCGTGAGAAATTCCGGTACTCTAAGAGCACCAAAGACTTGTCACGCAGAGAAAGTCCGGTCCATAAAAATGGATGAAGATATCACTTACTTGTAGGTAGTCAGAGGTAAAAAAAAAAAAAAGGCAAATGACCATTGTTCCAAAATCAATCAGTGCTATCGAATCAAACAACTACAATGACTTTAAGGCCCTGGCAAAATAAAAGAAAAAATCATTTGGAATTACATGATGTCGAGAATGGCCAAAGATCGGGTGAAAAGAAAGGGTCACTAAGCACCCCAGATCTCAAACTGCATCATATAGCAGCAGTCATCCCAAAGATCTGGAACTGGGATCTCGTCATGGGACAAGACAGCGGGGCAGGACACTTGATTAGTCACACGGACGCGGCCGTAACTGATCATCAGGTTCCAGTATTGCATGAAACCAAAGGGTGAAACACAAGGGAAAAGCACTCAGTATTACCGACAATCCTTCGGGAGAAACAGTAAAGGAATATGAAAAGTCTAGGTGTACAATAACAACTTGAAATATTAGCAAAGAGAAGGCTCAGATTGCTACAGAGTTTAGGCAAAAAAGAGGCTGATATCATAAGCAAATGAGGAGAGCATGGGCTGCTTTAAAATGTCACATCTTTTTAGAAGGAAAGAATAAGGATAAAAGAATGGTTAACCGGCATTAAGAGATGTGAAACTTGTCACTTTGACAATAGAGACGCATCATTTTTTGCACAGTGCGGCTGTGATTGGCACGACAGTAGTAAGCTGGCAAAAACGTTTTGAATCACCTCTCTCTGTTACATTCCTTCTTTCTCCGATAAGGAGAGAATTGAGTGAAATTTATAAAAAAAAATACTGCGTAAATGGGAAATGTTACGAAAAGTCCCTCTCCAGAGGAACAAATCAAAGGCACTGATAATCAGGTCTGCTCAGCGTGATGCCACTGTATATAGGGAAAGTATGATATTCGGCAAATGACCTGAACTATGTGCGTAGGCGGTAGGAAGGGGGACCACAACCTGAGGACAGACGTTCACAACAGTGGGGGCCGAAGAAGACGCTGAGGGGCCAGAATCGCTGGCACGAAGCCACCATCAGTCCAGGGACGTCACTGAATTGAAAGGAGGACAGCGCAGTTTACACTCTGCTGAGGTACCTCCAGAATGTGGCTTGTGTCGCAATAGCTTAGTTTTCAGGCCACGCACACCCGGAGTGCAGTCATCCATGTAAGGGCGGGGATGATTGGCTCTGGCAGAGAGAGCAGAAACATTTCCCCATACCATACGTCGGCCTAGAGAAGCAACACTGCTTCCACGCCAAACAAGGGAGGAAGGGAAATGACCTGAAATGGACGCAAAGGCAAGGAGGAGGAGAGTTTTCAGAATGATGTCAGTGGAAAGACTGGCTTCACAGCAGGGGGCCCATAGGTGCACTCTGACCCAGCTTCCTTCACCTTTGTCTACCGTCACTTTGCCGGCATTTGAAACCCCAGGGATGGGAAGGAGCAGTGCAAGTCAGCCCTACTGCCCTCACCTCACCAACCGTGCAGGGAAACATTTCTACTCTCTCTGCCACAGCCCTGCCTCAGCTCCCTTAGTTCAGCAATTGAATACTGGGTTCATCTGGCCTGCCCATTCACATCTTCGCCGATACCTTCACCTTGAACATCCCGGGGTTTTCGTGGTGGGGAATTTAGGCCTAACTGCGCTGTGCCTAATCACCCTTGCATTTTCGAACTTTAGCAACATCTCGCTGGAGGAGCTGGGGAAATTGGGCCCATAGTGCAACCATGGCATTGTTGGAAACATTTCTCCTTCTCTTTGGACTTTTCTAGATTTCAGGCCATTCTCCTGCCTTTGCTCAAGAAACGAGAGACTCAATGTCTCATGGCAGCAGCTCCTTGCCTTACAAGGCCTGATGTGTGTAACCTTCTGTACTTGGCTTCTCTCTTTCTCTTGTTCTAGCTGTTCCTCCGTCTGCCTCTGTGTCTCCAGGTATGCCTTTCTTTTGTTGTCTGTCTCTCTGTCGATACAACATGCCCACCTGCCTCCGTAAGTGTTCGTTTGGTGGGATGTCTTGATACGTGTTTGCCACTGGCCGATTTCGACCTGCTGCTAGCTGCCATCCCAGGACAAACGGTGGGAACAAGACCTTTCCCTGCCCTGACCTTGCTATCCAAATGGTGGCCAAAGAAGTAAGTGTGTCAGGGAATTGCCAAGCCCCAGCCTCTTGCAAGGCATTCACTAGTCATGACTCAGGTCAACTGAGGAACGACTGGTAAGGCATGAACAAGATGGAGCTGGGAGGAAGGGCTCAAACCCTTTTTGGCTCCAGGCTATTTTCCCATGCTTTTCTGAGAACAAAGAAGCCCCCAAATGTTTTTCTTTCTAGGGCTATGTGTCCAGCCTTGGGCAGTCCTGGCTTCAGGTCAATGACATCCATAGAAGGGCAAACTACGAGCTGATAGGTTCACTTAGGGCCCTGGTGTCAGAAAAGAGATAAAAGCACTGCTCATTGCTTGAATCAACTGATTTTCTACTATCTTGTCTTCCCCCTCAGTCACTGTTTAGAGGGAAACTCCACCAGGGCCTACAGGGCTCTGTTGGTCAGATAAGCCTGTGGGCCTGAGAGATGGGGCTGAGACTCCAAGGGTCCCTAACAGAAATGGGCTCCCGGCTGTTTACTGAGGATTCCAGTTTCCCTTGGCAACAACAATGGCAACCAGTGATTAGAACCTAGCACTTGCTGCCCTGCTCTACACTCAAACTGGACTCTAGAGAGATTCTATTCGACCAAAGGTGAGGGAGCTAACTTGATTTCTATTTCCATTGGCAAGGTTGTGCATCCCTGGGCCTATTCTCTTTGAGTAAGCCAGGGCCAGAAGGACTCCGGGCCGGGTCCCTGAGCTTTTGGGTGCAGTGGGCTTCAAAGACTCTTTACGGTTCCACAATTACATCGAACAAAGGTTTTTCCTCAGCCATGGCTTCTCCTTGCCGAAGAAACCAGCTAGCCTCAGTCACTCATGCGGTGGAAGGGTGTAGAGGTGTGCTGGCCTTACCGGTACCGAACATGGGCCAGGATGCAACGGGAGGCCGTTGCCTTCTTCTTCAGCTGGCCACTGCACTTGCTCACTTGGAGGGCGGCCTCCTTAAGAAGCAGTCTAGGAAGGGCCCTTTCAAATATAGGGGACACAACGTAAGGAAATCAACCCGGGGGGGGGGCCACCGGGGGAACAGGAATTCTTACTATTTTTTATGGCTCTGTTCATCTGGAAAATGGACCGCCGCAGAGCTCCTCCCTCATAGAGGAAGTTCACACACGGTCAAGGTAGGGTAAATGGCCTTCATTCATAGCAGAGAACATTGCTGACACAGTGGGGGGGCTCGATTTTTCACTTTTGGCTGAATCGGTTTTAATGTTCACTACCAACTTTAAATTAAACTGTCATTTCTACCTTTTCTGAGACCACGATTGGAACTCACGGTTTGTTTTGGTTTTTCTCTGAACAGGCTGAATTCTATGGGTCTGGATATGGCCATCGACGCCATCCTGTCTGTCACCTGCAGCATCAGCATCCGGCCTGAGAGCCCCAGAAAGCTGATCCCCATCTTCTTCTGCTGCCTCATCGTCTTGCTCCGCATGAGCCTGCTTTTCCTCATGCTACCCCTCTTCCTCTTCTTCATCCCGCTTTCCCTCCTTCTCCTCTTTCCCCAGAGGTTGATGAACCACAGACTTGAAATTCTAAGAGGGAACCCCCGGGAATTTTGTCCACCTGCCGGGTCGTGCAGAGATCCCACTCATAATCCTCTGGCCTCCAGAACAATCAGTTATTCTATTGTAACATTCGGTAGTGTTTCTTTATGTTT
This sequence comes from Bettongia penicillata ogilbyi, assembly GCA_023548195.1. Classification (NCBI taxonomy): domain Eukaryota; kingdom Metazoa; phylum Chordata; class Mammalia; order Diprotodontia; family Potoroidae; genus Bettongia; species Bettongia penicillata. The sequence goes on along the minus strand of JAJHZJ010001035.1, from coordinate 4,932 downwards.
ACTGCCATGCCTTTCATGCTCTGTGCGTCAGGATGTTACTTTGTAAGCCAAATCCCCTCACTCATCTCATTTGCAACTCTTCTTGCTCAACAAGATATTCGCCTCTCTTCAAAGGCCTGGGATAATCTCCAAAGCTCCACACTTACACATACTTAAGGATTCTCTGAGCTCTACTAGTTCTTCACCTGAGGACGCCTTTTCCGTGTTCTCCCAACCTCAGGCTGGTACTGGGGAACACAGGAAGAAATGGAGTTTTCCTTCAACTGAGAAACAGTTTCTGTGGAAAACCACCACCTAGCGTTGTGTCTCATGGGGATAAGGTCTGAGAAACCTTCCCAAGAAGGTCAGGAAATGAGGAAACAAAGCCTTCACTCTTGGAACATCATCTACTTATGCAACCCTAGAGAACAAATGAGTTGAAACAACTCACAACACTCACACCCTTGCAGGACATAAAACAAAACCACCAAATCCATCAACGTTTCCACGGATAAGCAAGAAAGGCCAACAGGAAGACACACAATGGAAAACTTTTCACAACAACGTAGGTGGTATCAGATACATGGGAACCTAGCAACTGTGAGAAATTCCGGTACTCTAAGAGCACCAAACACTTGTCATGCAGAGAAAGTCCGGGCCATAAAAATGGATGAAGATATCACTTACTTGTAGGTAGTCAGAGGTAAAAAAAAAAAAAAAAAAGACAAATGACCATTCTTCAAAAATCAATCAGTGCTATTGAATCAAACAACTAAAATGACTTTAAGGCCCTGGCAAAATGAAAGAAAAAATCATTTGGAATTACAAGAGGTCGAGAATGGCCAAGGAACGGGTGACAAGAAAGGGTCACTAAGCACCCCAGATCTCAAACTGCATCATACAGCAGCAGTCATCCCAAGGATCTGGAACTGGGATCTCCTCATGGGACAAGACAGCGGGGCAGGACACTTGATTAGTCACACGGACGCGGCCGTAACTGATCATCAGGATCCAGTATTGGATGGAACCAAAGGGTGAAAGACAAGGGAAAAGCACTCAGTATTACCGACAATCCTTCGGGAAAAACAGCAAAGGAATATGAAAAGCCTAGGTGTGGAATAACATCTTCAAATATTAGCCAAGACAAGGCTCAGGTTGCTACAGGGCTTAGGCAAAAAGGAGGCTGATATCATAAGCAAATGAGGAGAGCATGGGCTGGTTTAAAATGTCACATCTTTTTAGAAGGAAAGAATAAGGATAAAAGAATGGTTAACCGGCATTAAGAGATGTGAAACTTGTCACTTTGACAATAGAGACGCATCATTTTGTGCACAGTGTGGCTGTGATTGGCAGGATAGTAGAAAGCTGGCAAAAACGTTTTAAATCGCTTCTTTCTGATACATCCCTTCTTTCTCCGATAAGGAGAGAATTGAGTGAAATTTATAAAAAAAAATACTGCGTAAATGGCAAAGAATAGGAAAAGTCCCTCTCCAGAGGAACAAATCAAAGGCACCGATAATCAGGTCTGCTCAGCGTGATGCCAGTGTTTATAGGGAAAGTATGATATTCGGCAAATGACCTGAATTTTGTACAAAGCGGTAGGAAGGGGGACCCCAACCTGGGGACAGACGTCCACAACAGTGGGGGGCCCAAGAAGACGCTGGGGGGCCAGAATCGCTGGCACGAAGCCACCATCAGTCCAGGGACGTCACTGAATGGAAAGGAGGACAGCGCAGTCTACCCTCTGCTGAGGTACCTCGAGAATGTAGCCTGTGTCGAATAGCTTACTTTTCAGGCCACTCACAGCCGGAGTGCAGTCATCCACGTAAGGGCGGTGATGATTGGCTCTGTGAGAGAGAGCAGACACCTTTCCCCATACCATACGTCGGCCTAGAGAAGCAACACTGCTTCCATGCCAAACAAGGGAGGAAGGGAAATGGCCTGAAATGGACGCAAAGGCAAGGAGGAGGAGAGTTTTCAGGATAATGTCCGTAGAAAGACTGGCTTCGCAGCAGGGGGCCCATAGCTGCACTCTGACCCAGCTTCCTTCACCTTTGTCCGCCACCACTTTGGGGGCATTCGAAATCCCAGGGATGGGAAGGGGCAGCCCAATCCAGCCCTATTGTCCCTCAGCTCAAAAACCGTGCAGGGAAACATTTCTACTCTCTCTGCCACAGCCCTGCCTCAGCTCCCTTAGTTCAGCAAGTGAATCCTGGGTTCATCTGGCCTGCCAATTCACATCTTCGCCGATACCTTCACCTTGAACATCCCGGGGTGCTCCTGGTGGGGAATTGAGGCCTAACTGTGCTGTGCATAAACACCCTTCCATTTTCGAACTTTAGGAAAATCTCGCTGGAGGAGCTGGGGAAACTGGGCCCATAGTGCAAACATGGCATTGTTGGAAACATTTCTCCTTCTCTTTGGACTTTTCTAGCTTTCAGGCCATTCTCCACCCTTTGCTCAAGATCCGAGAGACTCAATGTCTCATGGCAGCTGCTCCTTGCCTTGCAAGGCCTGTTGTGCGTAATGTTCTGTACTTTGCTTCTCTCTTTCTCTTGTTCTAGCTGTTCCTCCGTCTGCCTCTGCGTCTCCCGGTATGCCTTTCTTTTGTTGTCTGTCTCTCAGTCGATACAACATGCCCGCCTGCGTACGTAAGTGTGTGTTTCGTGGGATGTCTTGATACGTGTTTGCCACTGGCCAAATTTGACCTGCTGCTAGCTCCCAGCCCAGAAAAAATGGCGGGAACCAGCCCTTTCCCTGCCCTGACCTTTCTATCCAAATGGTGGCCAAAGAAGGAAGTGTGTAAGGGAATTGCCAAGCCCCAACCTCTTGCAAGGCATTCACTAGTCACGACTCAGGTCAACTGAGGGAAGACTGGTAAGGCATGAACAAGATGGCGCTGGGAGGAAGGGTTCCGCCCCTGTTTGGCTCCAGGCTATTTCCCCAAGCATTTCTGAGAACAAAGAAGCCCAAAAATGTTTTTCTTTCTAGGGGTACGTGTCCAGCCTTGGGCAGTCCTGGCTTCAGGTGAATGACATCCATAGAAGGGGAAACTGGTAGCTGATAGGTTCACTTAGGGCCCTGGTGTCAGAAGAGAGAAAAGCACTGCTCACTGCTTGAATCAACTGAGTTCTTCTTATCTTTTCTTCCCCGTCAGTCACTGCTTACAGGGAAACTCCACCAGGGCTTACGGGTCTCTGTTGGTCAGATTAGCCTGTGGGCCTGAGAGATGGGGCTCAGACTCCTGGGGTCCCTAACAGAAGTGGGCTCCTGGCTGTTTAATGAGGGTACCAGGTTCCCTTGGCAACGACAATGGCAACCAGTGATTAGAACCTAGCACTTGCTACCCTGCTCTACACTCAAACTGGACTCTAGAGAGATTCTATTCGACTAAAGGTAGGTAGCTAACTTGATTTCTATTTCCATTGGCAAGGTTGTGCATCCCTGAGGCTCCTCTCTTTGAGTAAGCCATGGCCAGAAGGACTCCGGGCCTGTTCCCTGAGCTTTTGGGCGCAGTGGGCTTCAAAGACTCTTTATGGCCCCACAATTACATCGAACAAAGGTTTTTCCTCAGCCACGGCTTCTCCTGGCCGAAGAAACCAGCTAGCCTCAGTCACTCATTAGGTGGCACGGTGTGGAGGTGTGCTGGCCTTACAGGGACCGGACATGGGCCAGGATGTAACGGGAGGCCGTGGCCTTCTTCTTCAGCTCCCTCTGCACTTGCTCACTTGGAGGGCGGCCTCCTTAAGAAGCAGTCAGTGAAGGGCCCTTTAAAATGTAGGGGAGACAACATAAGAAAACAACCCGGGTGTGGGGGGCACCGGGGCAACAGCAACTCTTCCTATTATTTATGGGTCTGTTCATCTGAAAAATGGACACCCGCAGAGCTCCTCCCTCACAGAGGGAGTTCACAGTTTCTGTTCCCATGGTTCCTGTATCTGTTTCGGTCCAGAAACAGCAAGCTGTTTTCACCCCGTCAAGGTAGGTTGAATGGTCTTCAGTCATAGTAGAGCACATTGCTGACACTCTGGGGGGGGCTCGATTTTTCCCTTTTGACTGAATCGTTTTGAAAGTTTACTACCAAATTTAAATTAAACTGTCATTTCTGCATTTTCTAAGACAATGTTTGGAACGCACGGTTTGTTTTGGTTTTTCTCTCAAAAGGCTGAATTCTCTGGGTCTAGATAGCGCCCTCGACGCCATCCTGGCTGTCACCTGCAGCATCAGCAGCCGGTCTGAGAGCCCCAGAAAGCTGATCTCCAGCTTCTTCCGCTGCCTCATCCTCTTGCTCCGCATGCGCCTGCTTTTCCACATGGTCCCCCCCTTCCTCCGCCACCTCTTCCTCTTATTCATCCCGCTTTGCCTCCTTCTCCTATTTCCCCAGAGGTTGATGAACCACACCCTTGAACTTCCAAGAGTGAACCCCCGGGAATTTTGTCCACCTCCCGGATCTTCCAGAGATCACCCTCATCCTCCTCTGACCTCCAGTACAATCAGTTATTCTATTGTAACATTCGGTAATGTTTCTTTGTGTTTACTGCCATGCCCTTCTTGCTCTGTGCTTCAGGATGTTACTTTGTAAGCCAAATCACCTCACTCATCTGATTTGCAACTCTTGTTGCTCAACAAAGTATTCGCCTCTCTGCAAAGGCCTGGGATAATCTCCAAAGCTCCACAATTACTCTTACTTAAGGATTCTCTGAGCTCTACAAGTTCTTCATCTGAGGACCCCTTTTCCGTATTTTCCGAACCTCAGGCTGGTACCGGAGAACGGAGGAATAAATGGAGTTTTCCTTCAACTGAGAAAGACGTTCTGGGGAAAACCACCACCTAACGTTATCTGTCATGGGGATAAGGTCTGAGAAGCCTTCCCAAGAAGGTCAGGAAATGAGGAAACAAAGCCTTCACTCTTGGAACATCATCTCCTTAGGGAACCCTAGAGAACAAATGAGT